>JAHIAM010019520.1:0-18046 GCA_021605205.1 Aegilops longissima
GAAATTGAAGAGGAATGAAATGACTTTCCCAAACTTTCCCTTTGCCTTTTGGATCCCAATGAATTCAAGTTCATTCCAACACCAAACCCTAGAGTGAAGATGACATGACTTCTTCCATTTGGAATGAAAAGGGTTTTGGAAAAATTTGAATTTCAATGAAAATATTTCAAATTCAAAGCTTTATGCAACTCTATGATTTCATGAGGAGATAAAATGACTTCTTCAATTATATGAAATATGAGTTGGAGGTTAAAAGAATCAAATTGAAAGTCATTTGAAAGTATCTTGAAAACACTTTTCAAATTTGAGTTTCATTTGAATTTGAAAAAATGATTTTTATAAACTTTGGATTTTGCCCTGAAAAAATGTTCAAATGATAGGAATATTCCCCATCATTTGATATATATATTCCTATATAAAATATTTATATTTTAAATTATATCTCTGTTTTTATTTTTTCAAAAATAAAATAAAATAGAAAAAAAAAAAAAATATCCGAGGCGCCCGACCGTAGTGGTTGACCATCACCGGGCGACCCACCTTTACCCGAACCGGCCCGATAGCCGGCAAGCCGCCAAGGACCACCGCTCTCCCTGCGAACCTCCTTGCTCGGGCCCGGGGCCGCACCCCCTCCCCTCACGGGGGGCCCCCCTGTCTCCTTCCCCTGGCGCCCCCGCCCGCCCTCGGGATCCCGAAGGATCCGGGTTCGATCCTCGATTCACCCCCTCGCCCAAGCCGTGCCCGCCCTATAAGTACCTCCACCCCATTCCCCCCTCGCCCCTTGCGGATCCCTCTCCTCCTCCCGCCTCGCCGGGCCAACTCACCATGATTTACCTGCCCTAGCCCTCCCGATCCTTTGGGACTCCACAGGGCCTTAAACCCGTCCGCACCAGCCAGGCCCCGCCAAACCTCCCGACCACCGGGGGCCGGCCTTTCGGGGAAACCCGCCCCGCCGTCGAACTCCGGTGAGCCACGGACTTCCCCCTCCGTCCGATCTAAGCAGGCGGCTAGGTTAGAACCCGAAGAGGTACGGTCATTAAATAAGACGGGTTTTTAATTCGTTCGGTTTAGTTTAAGTAGGGTTTTATTTTAGATCGGCCGATCGTTTAACCCTAGGGCCCGTTTAGCTATATTACCAACAGTCGTTAGTTAGGCCCATTAGCCGTTTTTCTTTATTTTTCATTTTCTGTTTTAAGAAATAGTTTCAGAATTTGAAAAATTCATATCTTTTATTCTACTTAATATTTTTAAGTGATTCTTTTTTGTTGGTTTGCAAATTTCTTATAGTTTATGTAGAATATATAATTAGCTATGTTAAAATTATTTATAATTGCTTTATTTTAGCTTTAGTCAGAATAGTAAATCTGCTATAAAATGAGTTAGGAAAAATATTTTTGGATGATTCTTTTTGTCCCAACTTTGTTTTGACATTACCTAACCGTAGGAATTAATTTGGGTATTTTAGGATTAATAAAAATAGTTTCTAGCAGAATCATGTTATTCTTAATTAATTAACTAATTCTGTTTTCCTATTATTTTAATTAGTAAATAAATTTATTTTTCACATGTGATTGATTATTCTAGGATAGTTTCTGTCACTTTATAGCATGAACTTTTATTTATAATAAATAAAACTTTTATTTTATTTTTCTTAATAGAACTTGAATTAGGCCTAATAGGAGTTTCATAATAGATTTTAAATTGATTCTTTTTGCTCCTAGTTGCTTAATGCATTCCTTTATGTTAAGTTAACATAAACCCATGGTTGGGTTATGTTGAAAAATTTTGTTATGTAAAACTATTTCTAGTTGTTGCTTGAAGTAGGCTTTGAGTTGGATTTCTTGAGTTTTCTTTTGGGTTTTTGATTCGTTTGTTTTGGTGTGTTATGTTACTATGCTATTGTATTAAGTGATCACATGCTATGTGCTTATTGTGGTTATTGTTTGCCTCGGTAGAAATTTCGGGTCTGAAGTTTGCTACCACAGTCCCTAGTTTTGAAGAATTCGGCAAAGGCAAGTTTCACTTTGACCATGCTTTCATACCTATGTTTTATTGCATTTAGTGGCATCTTTGCAACAACCCTCCATAGTGATATTGAATCCTTGTAGTTGAGTAGTATGCATGAGGTGGAACCCATCCCTTTACCAAGCCGGGGCGTTATTTATTTTAATGCTCGCTATTGTAAGGCGGGGTTGGTATGAGTCTTAGGGGTGGTGTGAGAATGGAGGATCTCGTCGATGGGACAACTCCATGATGGAATCTGCAAGGGCTGCATCTTCAAGGCCTCAAGACTTCAAGACTGAGACAAAATTCAATACACACTCTTTGGGTGACGGATGGTTGGGGCACCCAAGAAAACCGGTGGTTGGCGGGATGCATGGAAAAGCGCCATGACATCTTGCGAGCTTCACCCAGACTCAAAGACGGAAGAATACTTCATGCCGGAAGCTTACCAACCCGTCATTATGGGCTCTGTCTTGGTTGACCTTAGTGGTGACTCTGGCTGGGGGGGTGCTGCGGATGTAGAACTACGGTAGGATGGGATGAGCACGGACGTTGGTCGGAAACTCTTGAAAGACCATGTTTGGTCATCTTGTTCTCAAACACCACGAAGTGCGAGGCGTAAATAGAGGATCGAATCTTGCGGGTAAAGTGTACAAACCTCTGCGGGAGGTTAAAACCCTTCGATTAGCCGTGTCACAGTTACGGACAATTTGAGCCTCTGGACTTGGATCTATCTGGAACTCTCAACACGGATGGTAACAATTGTGGAACTTATGATGATTTTGGACTATGAGACATCGGTTGGCGGAACCATGTCATGATAGAAAACTCCATAGTACAGACTCCGGTTATTCCTTTGATGTAGGGAAAATAAATCAGCTTTTCATAAACAAAACTCCAGAACCCGAGCCACAAAGCCATCTGCATAAGTATAGTTTATCATCTGTTTTCTCTTATTGTGATCTTGCGGTACATTCAATGTCTTGACCTACCGGCTCGGCGTATCATGTTGCAGGATACTCTTCGACAGTAAGAGTTACGATCTGAGGTTCTGGTCTACCTCAACTTCCGATGGCGTTGATGGGACTCCACCCGACTATTTGTTTCCTTTGTGACTTATGAGGGTATATATCAGTTTCGTTATTTATACATGTGATTGCACTTTGATATATACATTGATGTCTTTTTGTGCCGGATTTGATCCGAGGATGCCGGCAACACAAAGGCTTGACCGTCCGAGGTCGGTGCCTACCTCGTCCCTTAGTGCCCTTTCGCCCCTCTTGGGAATATCGTTTGCGTATATCATGTTTACCGTCCGAACTTGGGGGAATCCCTTTTGTCCTCTTTGTTGGTTGGCGGGTCTCTTCCTCGTCATCCCTTGTGTTTGTCCTTTTTTTGGTGATTAATTTGCCCTTTCTTGAATACCCAACAATCTCTGTTGGTATGGTTAGTTTTAAATTCCATGAATTTGACAAAAGCGGTAGTATTCGGTCCAAATTGGGCGGGCCGGGTGGTTCTTTTGAATGGCTTCTTGTTGACGGGTTTGGAGCCTCGGAATCCGGCATTATTGCCGTATCCTCATTGTTATCGCCGTTTGGGCGTTTGTTTTTTTGGCGCAACCTGCCATTGCGGTCCTTAGTATCCGGACTGCCAGCGTTTTCTTGGATGTTATTCTTTTGGGAAAGGCAGCCTATCCTCTCCCTTGAAGCGGGTCATGAAGATGTGAGGGCTGCCATAGATTTCGGCTTCTCTGTCCCTGGTGCGGGCCCAGCCCTTCCGGATGTTATGTTTGAAGGCAGCGAGTGCCTCTTCATCCGGACATCCACAATTTGATTTTTCTTTGTTAGGAACCGTGTCCAGTGCATGGGATTAAATCGGCTCTTTGGATAATGTGGCTTAGGTCATCGTTGCGGTTTCCTTTTGTCGTGCCACGGAAGTTGTAGAATCCGGGTTCGGAGTCTTGATCCAATTAACTTTCTGCGGGCGGTTTAAGCCAATGCCGAGCTGGTCCTTTAAGCGGGGGAGATATTTGATGGCGTGAAGATCGTGCCCGGGGCCATGTGTATTGGAGAAGATAATCCTCAATCCGCCGTGGGGCATTTGTGCCTTGTAGGATTCGATATTAACAGGTTTGAACCCTTAGGTTTGATGATCCATTACTTCGTCGGTTGAAGCATAGTGGGTGTCCGGGCGCCTACATTTGAGCAATATCGCGGCGTAGCCGAGAAGCGTTATCTGCTGTGTTCGGCCCGGGAATGTAGTTGTATCTGGGCGGGTATTAAAGCGTGGTTAAGGTGGGCGTCCACGTGATCCATAGATAGATCTGGATTGTCTAGCCTTGTCCTCAATATATCTACAAGTCCCAAACGGTTCCCCAGGACTTCTTGCTTTTAAGAAGCGATCCGGGAATGCGGTTTGGTGGAGGGCTTACCGCCTCTCTTCAGGGCCAGGGGTGGTCGGTTGCCGTTTTGGCTGGTGATGCTGCCTCCTCTAATCGGGGAGCAAACTTGCGTTTTGGTAACTTTTGGAGGGCGTTGAGTTCGTACTCTTGACGCGAGGACCTCGGTCCATCCTTCCGCCCGATGAGGTCTTGATCAGCTTGAAGGCTTTGTTGCTTTTCTTTAGGCTGTTTGCCGTGGCCATTAGCCTCGTCCAAAAGCTCTTTTCGGCGGGATCCTCAGGGCACGACAAATTAAGTTGGGCTTGCCTCATCTCCGGAGGGGTAAATAGTTTGTCCTCGACCTCATCGTCTGCCGCCCTCTCCGAGGGCTTTCTTCTTCCTCCTCTGGCGGAGCTTGGAGGAGTTGTCTTCGGCACTTTACGGGTGTTATTTCTCTTGCGGAATCTCCATTCTTGTTGTGGCGGGATTTAGGCGGCGCCCGGCGGTCGGCGCTTGGGCTTTTTTCTTTAGGGAATCGGCCTCCCTTTCTTCGCCGTCCCCATCTTTTGGTGTCCACCATGTATATTCGTTAATGGGTGGTTTTCCGGTGTCCGGGGCCTTGGTTCTTGGTAGTCTTGGCTTCGTCCATACCGTCGATGTCTTGGTCTAAATGAGTCGTCGGTTAAATCGTCGATGGTGGCTATAAGTGGGTGGTGGGTGGGATCTGAATTTCTTGTCATCCGTCCCAACCTCACGGCCGTAGTTGGGCTCTCGAATAGCGAAGTGCTTCAATGAATTTATGATATCGGAAAGTCTTTGAAAAATGTCCGCGGTGAATTCCATGATCGGAATCGGATTCGGGCGGTAGCGGGAGGTTGGTCCGGGGTCCGGCACCTGAGTCATGGGCTTCGTGGGACAAGGTAAGTTTGGCTCCATCGCCCGTAGGAATTGCGGCTCCGGCGGTGTCCAACCATCCGTCCTCGATTGACGATCGGCTCCGGACTATAGTCGGGGCGGATCGGTGCGACCTCAAAAGGTGCTGTCCGTGGCGAGTTAAGGTCATGCCATCGTTGGCGGTCCTTGGTTGGCTCGGAATCCCGAGGATCAAGTCCCGCGGATATCGGCCGTGGTTTAAGCTTCAAACCTGACTGGCGGCTGGGGTAGCTTTCGATCTGCTCGGATGGCCAAGGGAGTTGGCCCGGATTGAAACCGCCCGAATCTGAAGATCTGTCCGGGGAAAGGTCTCACCCGGACTCGTCGTTGTTGATTGAAGAGGCCATCAAGCCTATCGGTGGACGAAGGAACTCTCAATAAAGCACCAATGTGGGTGTCAAAACCGGCGGATCTCGGGTAGGGGTCCCGGCTGTGCGTCTAAGGCGGATGGTAACGGGGGAGACAAGGGACACGATGTTTACCCAGTTGGGCCCTCTTGATGGAGGTAAAACCCTACGTCCTGTTGATTGATATTGATATTGTGGATGTTTACAAGGTGGATCTACCCGAGATCAAGGAGGCTAAACCCTAGAAGCTAGCCTATGGCATGATTTAAGGGTTGTTGTGATTGTTGTCCCTACGGACTAAAGCCATCCGGTTTATATAGACCGGAGGGCTAGGGTTACATAGAGTCGATTACAATGGTAGGAATCTACATATCCGTATCGAAGCTTGCCTTCCCAAGGAAAGGTCCCATCCGGGACAGGGAAGTCTTTCTTCTTCTTCATTCTTGGAGTGGAATTAGGGAAATGTTGGTGATGATGGTAGTCCGGCTTGGGACACCCTAATCCGGACTCCTCAGCGGCCTATTCGATGGCCCGGTTATGGTTTCGACCCATGGGACGATTCCAACTCTAGCCCGTTTATGGCGGAATCGATCTGTTTGGCCCATGTTTGTGTCGATCATTGGCCGATATAAGGCCCTTGATGATCGACCGAGGGCCCTTTTTCGGCCCGTAGAAGGCCCATTGTTTCTTGACCCGTAGAAGGCCCACTATTTCTGACCCGTGAAGGCCCGTGTTCTGACCCGTAAAGGCCCTTTGTTTCTCTGACCCGTGGGAGGCCCGTGTCACTCGATAAATATTAGCCCATGGTTATTGGGCCTAGTTTTAAAAATAAGGTTATTGGCCACTAAAAACCGGGAAAAAAGAACTGCGGACTAGAAGCAAACAAATAAACAAGACAACAAGGAAATAAATAATCAAACAACACACTGGATATCACGACTATTACAATACTACATCCCTTTGGGCATCAAAGTTAACCCGGTGCAAATAAAGGAACAAGGACATAAAAAACAGCCAAAAACAAGTCGGGCTGAAACCACCGGAAGAAAGAAACAATATCCGGGTACCCATAATCTTGGATGCTTAGCAAGCTTATTAACTTTCTCTTGTTTGGCGCTTAAGTCCTCCAGTAAATTTTGCACCGGAAAAGTATCATCGAATTGGGGACTTCCTCATCCTTGACTTCTTCGCATAACATCGATGATGTCTTTCAACGAAGTTGAGACTCAAGAATCCGGCTGATTGAAAGCGAGTTCAAGGCTGGTGCCACCGGTGGTAGCGATGGCTTCGAACACTACATCAAGACAAGACTTTGGGGTTGTCTCGGTGTCTTCAATATAGTTTTATCAGCTTTCTTGGAGACCAACAGGGATGTCTCACTATCTTGAACCTTATTTGCATTACTTCCTTTACCATTGCATAAAGGTTACTCTTCTCCAATATTTTATCCCGTTCTAAAAGAGAAACAAACAAACACATCTCAGGTTTACAATGTAGTATATGAAACTCATTTTGGTAAACCAGTTTAGTAGTAAAATTGGACAGGATAACAACATGGAAACAAACATATATCTATGTAGTATGGTCCTTTGTTTGTCTATATCATTCTAGTTTATGTTGCCAAATCAAGATAGATACAGTTGAATCATATCTGTTTTAAGACAAAGCACATAAGGAGAATATAAGTTGGGGAAACTACACAACAATAACAACACTTGTAATGTGCATGTCATGAGAACATAAATGTTTATTCAATTGAAACTGAAATCAACATAGAGCAAGTTACAATAGCAAACAACCAAACACGTTGAAGAAACAGGTTTAAAACATAACATTTAGGCCATTGGATTTCAATTGCATCCTTCAAATTTGAAATTAGTTGGTATCGATAAATCGTGATGCAAGACAAAGTAGTATGAACCATAGCTCAACGGACACGAGAACAATTCTTCTTACCTTTAAGCGTTGACTTGAGTTGGGTGGTGGTCCTCGTGATTTGGGCCTGCGTTTGCCTTACTAACTGCTCGTGTTTGGGTGCTCTGTGGTGGAGGCGGTCTTTGTGTCCTTGAGGCCCGGGTGTCTATCTGTGGGGTTGGGGTTAGAAGGGGGTAGCTGGTTCTCTGTCCAAGCGGGTAGGGGTACAATCTGCATGAGTGTGGGTTATGTGTGGTGGGGCTGGTTCTTGGGCAAGTACAACCGTGGTTCTATCTGCATCGACGGACCGATCTTTTCCCGAAACCGTGTTTTACTCCCACAGAATCTGCCTCCTCCCCAATTAAATGGCTGATAAACAAGAAAAGTAATTGAATGTCGACATTGTAAGATAAGCAGTGCAATGGATAGTAGGGAAAAACAGGGCATGAAATAATTCACATTTATTTGTCTAAGCAAACGAATAGCAGGACATAATTTCACATATATGATGGCTAATTAAAGGATAGCATGACACAATTTCCATGTATGATGGCTAACTAAACATGATAGAATGACATACTTCAAAATATGATGACTATGTAAACAGGATGACATGATATAACTTTCGATTGTGTCTATTAAAGTGGTTGGCATGCCATATATCACAAACATGGCGTCGATGGAAAAATGATGGCATGATATAATTCCGGATAGAATGACATAATTTAAAATATGATGACTATTAAAGCAGGATGAGATGATATAACTATATTATGTCTTTAGAAAATGGGTTGGCATGCCTAATTCGGATACATCTTTCTATGTAAACATCATGGCATGACATAATTCAAATATAGATTTATATACTAAGGAAGTGAGCAGAGGGCAATCCTTATATGATGTGTCAACTAAGGAGATGGCATTCAATATTGTGTATATGATGTAAAAATTAAGCATTGCAATACAACATATGCATTATATAAGTAATATAACCCTGAAGGTTTGAGCATACACCTCGGGGGAATAGGGCTTCATACCTGCCTGAATCCTCCTTGAAGGCTTATGTAACCCAAAATATCTTTTGGGTTATCCTCTGAAGACCTTGTTTCCTCCGTTTCTCCATCACCAATTCAAATGGCTGATGCCAGGAAGAAAGCGTTGAATATACAAACATTTCGACAAAAGCAATGAGAAATACAAAAAAAGGCATGATATAATTCACAATATGGCTTGCCCTAAACAACAACATTGCATTTCAATTCATAATGCCTTGCAACAAGGTAACTTGCATAATTCACATATATAATGTCTTGCAACAAGATGGCATTGCATAATTCACATATATGGTAATTAGACACTAAGCGGTGGCATTCACACAAAGCATGTCTAAAAGCAAATGACATAGCAATGCAAGATACCATCATGATATACAACATAACCCCAAGTTAGGGCATGCACCTCGGGGGAATATGACGGTCATCTTCTCGAATCCTCCTCGAGGGCTATGGTAACCCAAAGACATGCTTGTGGATAATTGCGCTCTGAAAATTGTTTCCCCGATTTTTTCCCGACCGTCTGAATGGCTGATGCAGGGAAGAGTAATTGAATGTACTAAAATTGTTGACAAATTTAACATGTAATAAAAAATGATGGCATGATATAATTCACATATAAGATGGTGGCTAACCAGGGGTGGCATTGCAAAATTCACATATATGATGCCGGCTGAACAAGATGGCATTGCAAGATTCCATATCGATAAAGAAACTAAGGGATGGCATTGACACAAAGCATGTCTAAACTAAGGGATGACATCTTTAATGTATACATAAGCAATGCAAGGCACCATATGCATGATATTACCAACATCGGCATGCCAAGTTAGGGAAAGACCTCATGGGGTAAATAAGGGTGGTCTTCTCCTTCTAAATCCCCCTCGAACAGTTATCTTCCTCTTGATTATGATCGAAATGGGTGGAGGGGGTTGCCTTTACCCACCATGGAACGTCTGCCGGAAATTTTAGTTGCCCATAAGGCTCGTCTCTTTTGCTCTACATGATAAGTTCCATTGTGTTACAATAACGGCATGCATAGGAATAAAACATAGTGAGATTATGTAAGGAGTGCATGCACAAATCCGAGTGATGGTAGCAAACTGGGATAGACCCAAAACCAATGATAGCGGGCGGATAATAGCTTTAGTTAAAAAATATAGATAATGGCTCCTTTAATGTTTGTTTGCACCCAACATGAAACTCATAGTAGAGACCGGATTAACGGATAGTAGACACATAAATTGATTGCTGCCCCAAATATGCCCCCAACCATTTAAAAACTCAAGTTTCAGCATTATTTTGGACTGACCGGTCTAATAGGTGAACCGGCGATAATGTAGCATGTCATCATATTAAGCGGGCATAGTAAACCAAACGGAAGAGTCGACCTCTCTTGCGAACCCTTAGTTCAAGGTCATCTGCTCGATTGATGATGGTAATCCGATTGCCGTGGGCTGCCGGAGGAAGGAAAGATCTGGGGCGAAAACGGTCGGAAGCGGATCCCTGCGGTGGTGAACCCTTCCTCGTTGGAAGCAGCTGGGGTGGAACACAATGCAGGAGGCGGGCGAACCACACAAGGTTTTCTTTGAACATATCCATGTGAAATAATTGAGTAAGGGCTTGTTTGAATTTGAGGATTCTAACAATGGGGATAGGAAATAGGCAGAATAGGATAGGAATGCCGTGCAAAAGCAGAGAATTTAAAAACAGGTTTCTACCAATCGGGTGTTTGATTCACAACAATTGGAAGATCACATGATGCAAAAGCATGGTGAGATCAAGTCAAACCACAAGAAAATGTGGTTATAATGCTATTATCTACCATCTCTTAGTCTTTTTGCGATGAATAGGAATATGAAAAGGAGGAGAAGTGGAAATTAGAATTCCTGGGTTCTCTTTCAAGGAGACACTAAAGGAACAAATCCTACAATTTTTCTTTGCTCCATTCCTTTGCACCAAATTCATGAAAAGTAGTACCATAGGAAACTTTCTAATTCCGATGTTTTCCTTACACTTTTCCTTTCAAGCTTTGGCGATTTCTAGTAAGGCGGGAGCAAGGAAAATCCTACACTAAAAAATGTTTTGTGCTACTTCTATTACTTTGGACCTGGGCCCGCCATACTAGCTCAACTCGGGCCCATCGACAAATGCAGCTCAAGCGAGAGATAAATAATGATGGCGTTCAAGAGAGTCCATCACGGATAGCTAAGTTGCCGTCCTCCTTTGCTTGTCATATAGTAGGATAAAATAATGTTATTTCCCATTACTACCCGTGCTCGATTGGACAAATATATAACATGTAGAGTAAAAAAGAATGCAACAAGTGTACAACCTCTTTGGCGAAGCCATGTCGATCTCGGCGTGATTGGGTTGGCGGTGAGGATGCTTGGTGACTTGGCTGTCGGAGGAGGGAAGAAAGATCTTAGGCGTCCGGAGATGGAGCCGGTCTGCTCCTTTGTGATGGAGGTTTTAAATCGTTGGAGCAACTCCGGTGGAGTTATCCGACACCGAAGGCTGAAGCGGGGACAAAGAGACAATGAACAACATTAACCTGAGTGGAATTCTAATAGCATCTCAATACATGGCCAAAATACATAACCTCAAAGTGCTAGATGTAAAAACCATCAGCCCGCCATCTGAACTTAACTTCGAAACTGAATTTAACAAAACTGAACTTAATGTCAAAATGAACTTAAGCTCAAAACTTGAACTTAAGCCGGAAACTGAATTTTTTTAAAATGGAATTTTTTTCCAAACTAAGCACTAGCAAGGTGAGGCTACTCGGTCGTGACTTTTCATTCTGTTTAATCGATTTTGCAGCCGTTGGAATCTGAAATCAAGGGCCTGCGGTTCATCTTCAACCTCCACCCCACCCCACCACCACCGGCAAAACCCCCGCCGCCCATGACGGTGTCTGCCGCCCCCCGACCAAAACCTCCCCACCGGCCGGCCGCCCGGCCATCCCTCTCCCCCCGGTGCCGAGCTTTTTCTCCCGATCCCACGCCACCATCCCCAAACGCCCGCCACCCCTTGGCCACCGCCCCATCCTGAACCTAAGATAGAATGGGGTACCTCTCCGTGAAACCCCCCTCCCCTCGGTTGGTTCTTCCTTCACCCCAGGAGCCCCCCCACCCCGAAAATTGGTGACCCAAAGTGATTAGGTCGACTAAAGTGTAGCTAAATTGGAGCAGTTGCAAGCAAGAGGAAAAGGCGAGGCAACCCAGCAAAAGGGACCAGGCGGGGACCGAGGAAGAGAAGAAGCGGTAGCTCCCTGGGTTGTGGCGTCGTCGTCGAGGGGGCGCCGGGAAATTTCCCGGCCGCCGCCTGGATGGAGCAGCGCCGGCGGTCGGGACGGCGCCGAACCGGAAGATCAAATCAAGAAGAAAATCCGGGATTAGTGTACAACCTTGCTAACTCTTGAGCACTACGTTGGATTTCCCGAAGAGGGAGGATGATGCACAAAGTAAGCAAGTATTTCCCTCAGTTTTTGAGAACCAAGGTATCAATCCGTTGGAGGCCTTAGTCCTGGTACCTACACAAAACAAATATCTCAACGCAACCAACGCGATTAGGGTTGTCAATCCCTTCAGGCCACTTACGAGTGAGATCTGAAAGAGATGATAGATAATATTTTGGTATTTTTGATATAAAGATGCAAAGTAAAATAAAAGGCAAAATAAAAGCAAATCAATAATAAAGTGATGGAAGATTGATATGATGAGAATAGACCCGGGGGCTATAGGTTTCACTAGTGGCTTCTCTCAAGAGCATAAGTATTTCTATGGTGGGCGAACAAATTACCGTTGAGCAATTGACAGAATTGAGCATAGTTATGAGAATATCTAGGTATGATCATGTATATAGGCATCACGTGAGACAAGTAGACCGACTCCTGCCGCATCTACTACTATTACTCCACTCATCAACCGCTATCCGGCATGCATCTAGAGTATTAAGTTAATGAAAGCAATGGCTTGTTAAGCAAGATGACATGATGTGAGGAATAAATTCATCAATATGATAAATACCCCATCTTGTTATCCTCATGGCAACAATACAATCGTGCCTTGCTGCCCTTACATCCTTTGGGTAAGGACACATAAGATTGAACCCAAAAGCTAAACACTTCTCCCATTGCAAAAAACCAATCTAGTAGGCCAAACCAAATGATAATTGAAGAGACTTGCAAAGATAACCAATCTACATAAAATAATTAAGAGAAGATTCAAATATTGTTCATAAATAAACATGATCATAAACCCACAATTCATCGGTCTCAACAAACACACATAAAGAAGATTACATCGAATAGATCTCCACGAGAGGGAGAACATTGTATTGAGATCCAAAAGAGAGAAGAAGCCATCTAGCTACTAACTATGGACTCGAAGGTGCAGGCAAACTACTCACACTTCATCGGAGGGCTATGGTGATGATGTAGAAGCCCTCCATGATCGATTCCCCTTAGCGACTCAAAGCAGGCCCCAAGATGGGATCTCGTGGAGTCTGAAAGGTTGGGCGGTGGAATTAGGTTTTGGCTCCGTTCGATCGTTTGAAGTGCGTAGGTATATATAGGAGGAAGGAGTATGTCGGTGGAGCTTGAGGGCCACGAGGCAAGGCGCGCCCTAGAGGCGTGCCCTCCACCCTCGTGACCGCCTCGTGGCTTTCTTGAGGAGGTCCAAGTCTCTGGATCATATCTTATGAGAAAATCACGTTCCGAAGGTTTCATTCCGTTTGGACTCTGTTTGATATTCCGTTTCTTCAAAACTGAAATAGGCAAAAAACAACAATTACAGGCTGGGCCTCCGGTTAATAGGTTAGTGCCAAAAGTAATATAAAAGTGGAAAATAAAGCCCAATATGGTCCAAAACAGTAGATAATATAGCATGGAGTAATCAAAAATTATAGATACGTTGGAGCCGTATCAAACCTCTTTAATTGGCACGATTAGGCGCAGCTTCATCAGGAAGCGGTGATGATGATGCTCTTCGGTGGTGCGGTGAAGAGCGGCGGTGTGTGATAGAGGCAAAGGTGTCCGTCTTTCGATGAGATATTGGTTTTCGCTTTGGAGGAAGTCGACTTTGGCGATCCGACTCTGACGTCTGAGGGCGTCGCGCCTTAGCAATCGCTAAACCAACTCCAAGAGGTTATTGACCACGCGAACACGATCAACGACCACGAGTGCATTTCCTGCGAGCAAGCGAAGAACAAGCAAGACTGAGATTGCAATCTGGATATTGCGAATATAAGATGAAAGCTTTATTGATCAAGGTGGGGTTACTGTGCGCCTTTATGCAGTCGTTGAACACAAGCGAAATGCAGCAAGTTGCAGCTATGGCGAACTTTTAATCTAAACAAAACCCAAGGTCTAAGCAGGGGCCCTAAGGGCTGTATATATGGAGGAAGAGGAATTTCGTGGCCCTTGGTGGAGGGTCGAAATCAACCTAACTCTTGTTTCCCCACACATCGGACTCTATAAACAGCCTATACTTAAGTATTTCGAAATTACATGGGCCTGGCCCAATAATAAGGTGAGCGCACCTAGAATAGCCTATGGACGAATATTATGAAGTGGCATCTTGTATATTTCGTCCAAGGCCTCATGCACTCATTAGGGTGGCTTCAAAGTCCTGGAATCATCACTTGTAACTCCGTTCTTGTTCCCCTTAGCATGCCAACATCTCCATGCTTGAACTTGCTCCAAGGTTCATCTTTCTTGTCCATGGTAGGCCCTTCATTTGTAAGCAAAACAAATGTATCCAATTTAGGCAGCATCATATTCTCATGAATATTAGAATCGTTACCAAAGCGAAAGTACGATAATTCAATTGGCGTCTGTGAGCTCGAGTAATGGTCCGGTATGTATAGCGCGAGGGCTGTGGGTGTAACAATGGTATTGATGTCCTCATCATCCTCCCTTCTAGAAATGAAGTCGTCCTCGTGAGCTCATCTTCCTCACCCAAATAAGGCTTCAAATCTGCAATGTTAAAAGTGGGACTAACCCCAAAATCTGCAGGCAGCTCAAGTTTATATGCATTATCATTTATTTTCTCTAACACCTTAAATGGACCATCGACCGTGGCATTAGCTTTGATTTGGCAAATTAGGAAACCTATCCTTACGTAAATGTAACCAAACAAGATCTCCGGTGCAAAGACAACATGTTTTCTACCCTTATCTCCGCATGTTTATATTTAGCATTCATCGCTCAATGTTTTCCTTAGTTAACTCATGCATTTTAAAATCAATTCAACACGTTCCTTAGCATCAAAATTAACCTTCTCCGAAGATGGAAGAGGCAACAAATCAATAGGTGCCGAGGAAGGAAGCCATACACAATTTCAAAGGGCACATCTTAGTAGTAGAATGCAATGAGCGATTATAAGCAAATTCAATATGAGGCAAGCATTCTTCCCACATTTTCTTATTATTCTTCAAAACAGCCCTAAGCATAGTAGACAATGTTCTATTGACTACTTGAGTTTATCCATCGGTTTGGGGGTGACAAGTAGTACTAAAAAGCAGTTTAGTCCCCAACAGCCCATAAACATCTCCAAAAGTGGCTAAGAAATTTAGTATCACGATCTGAAACAATAGTATTTGGCACACCATGCAAGCGAATAATTTCACGAAAGAACAAATCAGCAACATTAACAGCATCATCGCTTTTATGACATGGTATAAAGTGTGCCATTTTAGAATCTATCCACGACAACAAATATGCTATCCCTCCCTTCTTTGTTGAGGTAAACCTAAAACAAAGTCCATAGATATATCCTCCCAAGGAACACTAGCACGAGCAAAGGCATATATAAACCATGAGGAATGAGTCGTGACTTAGCTTTTTGACATGTAGTCAGCGAGCTACAAAGCGCTCAACATCCGTCTCATCTTTGGCCAAAAGAAATGTGTAGCAAGTATATCCTCCGTCTTCTTCACGCCAAAGTGTCCCATTAATCCTCCTCCATCGCCTCCTGCAACAACAAAAGCGAACAGAGCTAGCAGGAATGCATAGCTTGTTAGCAGGAACACAAAACCATCATTAATAACGAACTTGTTCCATGTTCTTCCCTCTTTACAATTCTGCATTACATCTTTAAAATCAGCATCATGCACATATTGATCTTTGATGGTCTCCAAACCAAATATTTTGAAGTCAAGTTGTGAAAGCATAGTATATCGACGAGACAAAGCATCAGCAATAACATTTTCTTTACCCTTCTTGTGTTTAATGACATAAGGAAAGTCTCAATGAATTCAACCCATTTAGCATGTCTCGATTCAGTTTAGCTTGACTTTTAATATGTTTCAAGATTCATGATCAGAATGTATAACAAATTCTTTGGGCCATAAATAATGTTGCCATGTCTCTAAAGTCGAACAAGAGCATATAATTCTTTGTCATAAGTAGAATAGTTCAGACTAGGCCACTCAATTTTTGAGAAAAGTATGCAACAGGTTTGCCATCTTGTAATAACACACCTCTAATCCAATTCCACTAGCATCACATTCAAGCTCAAAAGTCTTATTAAAGTCGGAAGTTGGAGTAAAGGGCATGTGTCAACTTATCTTTCAATACCGTGAAGGCTTCTTCCATGCGGTACCCCAAACAAAAGGCACATCCTTCTTTGTAAGCTCATTGAGAGGTGCAGCAATGGTGCTAAAGTCTCTCACAAGCGCCTATAGAAACCAGCGAGTCCAAGAAAACTCCTCACTTGTGTGACCGTTTTGGGCTGCGGCCAACTCTCAATAGCTTCAATCTTGGCTTTATCAACTTCAATTCCCGTGGAGTAACAACATAGCCAAGAAAAGATACTCATCGGTGCAAAGGTGCACTTCCCAAGGTTACCAAACAAGCGTGCATCACGTAGAGCATTAAAAATACACGTAAATGTTCCAAATGTTCTTCCAAAGATTTGCTATAAATCAGTATATCATCAAAGTAAACTACCACAAATCGTCCAATGAAAGCACGTAAAACTTGTTCATTAATCTCATGAAAGTACTAGGTGCATTAGTTAACCCAAAAGGCATGACTAACCACTCATATAATCCAAACTTAGTTTTAAAGCTGTTTTCCATTCATCTCCCAATTTCATACGAATTTGATGGTATCCACTCATAAATCAACTTTGGAGAATATTGTAGAGCCACTCAATTCATCAAGCATATCATCTAGCCTAGGAATAGGATGGCGATAACGAATAGTAATATTATTAATGCCTCTACAATCAACACACATCTGGACGTACCATCCTTTTTAGGCACTAGTATAATAGGAACAACACAAGGACTAAGAGATTGGCGTATATAACCTTTGTCGAGCAGTTCTGTACTTGGCGCATAATCTCCTTCGTCTCCTCTGGATTGATGCGGTATGGTGCCGGTTGGGTAGCGATGCAGGAATTAAGTCAATTTGATGCTCAATCCCTCGAATAGGTGGTAATCCGGTGGCTGCGTCTTGTGGGAAGGCGTCGTGAACTCTGCAAAATGTTAGTGATAGCGAGGGGCAAAAGGAAAACCGTCCTCGAATGAAAATAATGCCTCTTTGCACACAAAAGCATAGCAAACAGATTTGCTAGAATCTAGCTCATCAATATCAGATTTGGTGGCAAATAAACATGCACTTTTCAGTTTAATTTCAGAAGCAACATTAGATGGTTTATTATTAGGCTTCATTTGTTGCTCAAATTCTTTTGCCACAATCTGATTTTCACTCTTATTTTTCTCTGTTTTGCTTTATTAGCTCTATTAATATCATCTTTCAAAATGGAATCGAGTCATAGGAAGCAAAGTAATATTTTTATCCTTGTGAACAAGAGTATACTGATTGTTTCTACCATGGTGTACAGAATTTTTATCAAATTGCCATGGTCTACCAAGTAATAAGGAACATGCTTGCATAGGTACCACATCACAATCAACATAATCAGCATATGTAGAGATACTAAAATTCACACGAGCAGCGTGTTACCTTAACCTTGCAGCTGTTGTTGAACCATTGGATGTAGTAAGGATGTGGATGTGGTCTTGTGGTGAGAAAGCTTCTCCACCATATCCATGCTAGCCAAGTTGTTGCAGCTCCCTCCATCTATGATGGCCTTGAATAGAGCGTTCCTTCACAACTCCTTTGTATGGAACAAGTTATGCCTCTGATTTTGCTCAGCTTGTGTAACCTGCACACTCAAAACCGTTGAGCAACTAAACATTCATACTGTCGGCATCTTGACAGCCATGTATTGCGTCTCAAGATCAGAATCATCTCCACCGTGTTCTTCATGTGTAATAAGAGCCAAAGTCTCTTCATCATAGTCACTAGCAGACTCATACCCACCATCCTCAGTAGCAATCATCACATGCTGAGATTGGCATTCTCTCATAAAATGTCCTCTTCCCTTACATGACGACAAATA
>JAHIAM010019523.1:0-10692 GCA_021605205.1 Aegilops longissima
TTATCCCTCAACTACGAGGGAGGTAAGGAACTGCCATCTAGCTCGCACTTGATTCACCTTCTTATGAGTAAGCTAGCGACACCTAAACCTGCTTACGCTATTCGTTTGATATGTGCATGTTATTGATGATGCCACTTCGCTATGCATGATACTTATGATGAAACAACTTCTATGCTGATAATCTGTGCCCTTAGTGAATTTCTTGATAAACAAATTGCTAGGGCTAGAGAGAAATAAATTATTGACTCGATTATATTGATGAAAGTGATGATGAAGAAAGGATTGTTATTCCGAGGGTTATGTTTTGATATGGAAGCTTCTGCAGCTATTTTAGCTTGCAAAGATAGTTGTGAACTCAAGAGGCTATTAATTAAATGGAGTAAAGAATCTCTTAGAGATAAAATGAAACCTGACCCTGCTTTTGCTACTTCACCTATTTGTGTTCCGATAAGGATTATGAATTCTCTGTTGATCCGACATAATTACTTTGGTTGAATCTGATCCTTTTCATGGCTATGAATCTGAAACTGTTGTGGCACATCTTACTAAGTTAAATGATATAGCCACCCTATTCACTAATGATGAGAGATCTCGCTACTTTTATATTCTTAAAATATTTCCGTTCTCATTAAAGGGTGATGCTAAGATATGGTTTAATTCTCTTGATCCTGGTTGTGTGCGTAGTCCTCGCATATGATTCATTACTTCTCTGCTAAATATTTCCTGCTCATAAGAAACAAGCTGCTTTAAAGGAAATATACAACTTTGTGCAAATTGAAGAAGAGAGTCTCCCACAAGCTTGGGGAGGATTCTCAAGTTACTTAATGCTTTGCCTGATCATCCTCTTAAGAAAAATGAAATACTCGATATCTTTTATAATAGACTAACCGATGCTTCAGAGATTACGGATAGTTGTGCTGGTTCTCTTTTCAGGGAAGAACACCGGATGAAGCTGAAATTCTATTGAATAATATGTTGAAAAATGAAAATAATTGGGCACCTCTGAGCTAGCTCTGAGCCAGCTCCTGCTCAAATCTTGAGCCTATTCCTAAACCAACTCCGAAAAGAGAGGTGTTCTATTTCTCATCCGAAGATATGCAAGAGGCAAAGAAATCTATGAAAGAAAAAGGTATTAAAGCTGAAGATGTTAAGAATTTACCTCATATTGAAGAAATACATGGTCTTAATTTACTGCCTTTGAAAGAAACATATGATCTTGATCCATTACCTATTGAAGAACTGCCTGATCCCGATAACCCGACACAGGTATTAAAGGTAAATTCTCTCTATAGATTTGATGAAGGTGATATTCCCCACTATAAGTCTGCTAGACAATGCTTTGATGAGTTTGATAATTTTATTGTCAAACAAGAAAATTTAATGCTTACTTTGGTAGACAATTAAAATATGATTCCGATATGATTAAACACTTGGGTGATTATATGGCTAATATTAAAGGTGAACTTAAACTTGTTAGAAAACATGCTTCTATGGTTACCACTCAAGTAGAACAAGTGCTTAAGGCTCAAAATGATTTGCTCAATGAAATGAATAGTAAGAAAAATGATTATGTTGTTAGAGTGGCTACTAGAACTGGTAGAATGACTCAGGAACCTTTGTATCCTAAAGGCCACCCTAAGAGAATTGAGCAAGATTCTCGAGAAATAATATTGATGCATCTAGTTCTTCCAAAAGGAAGAAAAAGAAAAATGATAGGACTTTGCAAACTTCTAGTGAACCTATTGCGAACCACGATAATCCAAATGATATCTCTATTTCGATCCGAAACACAATCGGTAATGAACATGAACCTAGTGAAAAGGTTAATGATGATGTTCATGATGATGCTCAACCTAGTAATGATAATGATGTAGAAGTTGTACCTGCTGTTGATCTTGATAACCCACAATCAAAGAATCAACGTTATGATAAGAGAGACTTTGTTGCTAGGAAACATGGTAAAGAAAGGGAACCATGGGTTCAGAAACCCATGCCTTTTCCTCCCAAACCATCCAAGAAAAAGCATGATGAGGAATTTGAGCGCTTTGCTGAAATGATTAGACCTATCTTTTTGCGTATATGATTAACTGATATGCTCAAAATGAATCCTTATGCTAAGTACATGAAATATATTGTTACTAATAAAAGAAAGATACTGGAAGCTGAAATTTCCACCATGCTTGCTAATTATACTTTTAAGGGTGGAATACCAAAGAAACTTGGAGATCCAGGAGTACCTACTATACCATGCTCCATTCAAAGAAATTATGTTAAAACTGCTTTATGTGATCTTGGAGCCGTTGTTAGTGTTAAGCCTCTCTCTTTATATCGTAGACTTGATTTGAATAAGTTGACACCTACTGAAATATATTTGCAAATGGCTGATAAATCAACTGCTATACACGTCGGTATTTGTGAGGATGTGCTGTTGTGGTTGCAAATGTTACTATTTTAACGGACTTTGTTATTCTTGATATTCCGAGGGCGATAGTATGTCTATTATTCTTGGAAGACATTTTTTGAATACTGCAGGGGCTGTTATTGATTGCAACAAAGGCAATGTCACTTTTCGTGTTAATGGTAATGAGCATACGGTACACTTTGCGAGGAAGCAACCTAAAGTTCATAGTATCAATTCTATTGGAAAAATTCCATCAATTATATTTGGAGGTTTTGAATTTCCTCTTCCTACTGCCAAGAAGAAATATGATATTCTTATTATAGGGGATGTGCATATCCCCATTGAGGTAACTTAGTGTTATTCAAAATTTCTCCGGTTTCATGTTATTCGGAATGAGTTTATTAACAAGACTTGATCAACCTTGTTAGTGGATTCCTTTTGATGAGCCTGAGATGGATGAAACTAGAAGCACGACCTTCTATACCCTCTTTATACTCTCTGTTATTTAGTTGAAATGAGGTAAAAATAGTATTATTCTATCTGTTTTCCGACTTATCCGTGCAATATAAAAATATCCCAAAATAAAAGTCCTCCAAATGCCATGCCAATTTAATATGATTTTTCGGGAATATTTGAGGATTTATAGTCTGAAAACACCATGAGGAGTTGCCACACTGCCACGAGGGTGGAGGCGCGCCCACCCTCGTGGGCCATGATGGCCCTCCTCCACTTATTCCTGCACCCATCCTCTTCTTCTTCCTCCCACAAACACGAATAACCAGCTCAAGCACCTCTCTAAAACTGCTTGGGGAGATTGTTCCTTGGTATGTGACTCCTCCATTGGTCCAATTAATTTTTTTCTAGTGCTTTATTCATTGCAATTTGTGCTACATACGTGACCATGTTCTTGAGCTGGCATGTCAAATTTATATGGTTCCAAGTAGTTCTAATGCTTGATATAGGCTCTAGGCACTTGTAGGAGTAGTTGCTATCAATTTTATTGAAGATGGTTCACTTTGTTTGAAGTTACTAAAATTTCAGATTATTTCAGAAAATAATGAAGAGACTTTTCAGGGGCTCATCTAGCAAGCTCGAAGGAAAAACAAAATGAAGAAGCGCAGAGGCCCAAATATAATTTGCCTCGTGTCGCGGAGGTCAGCCGTGTGAATGGCCTTCGATGACTTCTTGAGGAGTCGGGATTTATGAGGATTTCTGTTCATTGATCGAGAATGCGGCCTCACCGACTTCCTCCGCGACCAACGTCATCAGTATCTCTTACTCACAAATACTTTTGTGCAAAATTCTACTTTTCCCTAAGGAATCACCTCTTGATGAGTTTCATTTATATGCGTTGTTAAAAGATGCCATTAGCTGAATTTTGCAAGGTTTGCAACATACCCCTGAGGGCACCTTAGAGGAACCACACGTAAATATGTGGAAGAATTTATTAACACCATCACTGTGGGAGAAACCAGGAAGGTTTCGATGCAAGAATCACTAGCATACATTTTCTGTTTTACGCTACTTTGCCATATTTGCTAGTCGTTGCTTGATTGGTCGTGGAACTGTGGAAACCTTAGTGTTCTGATATTATTATTTTGTTCCATGGTTTATACGCGATAACACTGTTAGTATGGGCGGAATTATTGCTAGAAGGTTAAGTTTAAACCATACTAAGGGCCCCATCTTTGGAGGCATTTATGCTACAGCCTCATGCACATTTTAACATACCTATTAGGCTTCATGGGAAAGAAGAAAATTGCTGCCTAGTGCTTATTTAGATTATAAGAGCATGCTAGCGCATGATTTTATTGTTAAGGGCAGGAAGGAGAGTTCAAATATAAACTATTCTTTCATAAACATCATCCTGAAACTATTACCTTGCCTGCTCCTTCCTTGTTTAATTTTGAAGGACCTTATCTCGTTACGTGGGCTGCCGTCCAAGCCTACCGGAATCCTGCACCAGCCTCGGAACCGGAACCACAAGATGGGCCTCCACGACAGTCTGTTTATTCTTGGGATCGAGAGATGGCTGTCAGCCAATGGTAGTCGAGTCTTCTTCATCGGATCGACCCAGCTACACCTACGGATAACCGCCAGGCTATCCCTGGCCATGAACCAACTTAGGCCAAAAGCCTAAGCTTGGGGGAGTACGTATTTCCCACCGACATTACATTTATGTTCAAACACACTCATTGCTAGATGTCGGTGCTCATACTTTTTCACTGTAATGTCCATGCTAGTTTATTTTCTTTTTCGTGCTTTCTTCTTGTGTGTTTAATAAACCTTAAGAAAAACCAAAAAAATTAGTAGTAGTTCACTTTTACTGCTGCAGTAGTAATAATTAAAAAAAAACCCAAAATATTTCCGTTCTTCTTTTGCTTGTTGGGAGTTTTCCGTGTAAATAGTTTTATTTCTTTTCTTTTCTTTGGGGTCGATAGGAGAAGACCATAATTAAATTGTTAAAGTGGCTCTTATATGCATTATTGTTGATTTAATCAAGAGCCCATATTGCCTTATCTTCTCCTGTTTATTTAGTGCTTTCATGATTCCAGCTTAGTCCAATGCACGTACACTCTTATTATTATTCACATCGTTCGGTCATGCAAGTGAAAGGCAATTATGATGATATATGATGGATGGTGAGATGAGAAAAGCTGGTATGAACTCGACCTCTCTTGTTTTTGTAAATATGATGAGTTCATCGTTCTTGATTCAGCTTGTTATGAATAAACATGTTTGCAATGACAATTAGAGATCATAGTTGCTTATACCATGCTTGATTAGCTATGAGTTATAATGATTTACCTTGCGTGCCAACATGCTATTAAAATGGTTATGATGTGGTATAGTGGGGTGGTATCCTCCTTTGAATGATTTAAGTGACTTGACTTGGCACATGTTCACGCATGTAGTTGAAACAAATCAACATAGCCTTCACGATATTTATGTTTGTGGTGGATTATATCCTACTCATGCTTGCATCCAATGTTTATTAATTTTAATGCATGTTCATGGCTGTAGTCGCTCTCTAGTTGGTCGCTTCCCAGTCTTTTGCTAGCCTTCACTTGTACTAAGCGGTAATACTTCTTGTGCATCCAATCCCTTAAACCCCAAAGTTATTCCAGATGAGTCCACTATACCTTCCTATATGCGGTATCTACCTTCCGTTCCAAGTAAATTTGTATGTGCCAAACTCTAAACCTTCAAATAAACATTATGTTTTGTATGCTCGAATAGCTCATATATCAACTATGGTTGCCCTTATCTTCCATGTTAGGCGGGTTATTCTCAAGAGGAGTGGACTCCTCTCCTCACTCACGAGAAAATGGCTGGTCACCGGGATGCCCAGTCCATGCTTTATGCAAAATAAATCAAAATAATTGCAAACAAAACTCCCCACAGGACTGATGTTAGTTGGAGGCACTCGTTGTTTCGAGCAAGCCATGGATTGATGCTTGTTGGTGGAGGGAGTATAAACTTTACCATTCTGTTTGGGAACCACCTATAATGTGTGTAGCATGGAAGATATCACCATCTCTTAGTTGTTATGTTGACAATGGAAGTATGCCTCTCAAAATATTATTTATCTCCATTTCAAAACCGAGCTCGGCACCTCTACAAATCCTGCTTCCCTCTGCGAAGGGTCTATCTATTTACTTTATGTTGAGTCATCACCCTCTTATTAAAAGCACTAGTGGAGAGCACAACTGTCACTTGCATTCATTACTATTAATCTATATTGGCTATGACTATGATTGGATCTCCTTTACCATGAATTACAATGTCTAGTCAGTCCTTGATCTTTAAAGGTGCTCTGCATTTATGTTTCTTGTGTCGAAAGGGCTAGCGAGATACCATCTTGTTATATCATATTATGATTGTTTTGAGAAAGTGTTGTCATCCAGATTTATTATTATGGCTCGCTAGTTGATTATTGCGTAGATTTGTCACGGCAGATGTCCTCTTCAAGGACTTAGTCACGAGGCCAACGATCTATGTGGTAGCTTGAGAGGGTTGGGCGGAATCGAAGAGCTAGGCGGATCATCACACAAGACGAGGATTTAGACAGCTTAGGCCCGGAAACATCATCCGAATAGCCCTACATGTTGTTTGAGGCTAGGTCTTATTATGCTCATCGAGAGTTGCCGCATAGCCGGCTCCCCTTTGTGTCTAGCCCTAGATATTGTTTCTTGTTACTTGTCCCTCTTTGGGGTGCCTGCCCTCCTTATATAAGTTAGAGGCGGGTTACATGTGCAGTCCAAATAGGATTAGGACTAGCCTATCTTCTACTACAAGCGGATACAAGTCCGGTCTTGATTCCTTATAGGAGATATTCCTCACGCCTTTCCTCTTAAGCCGCCCTACCATAACGTAAGCCGGCCTTCTGGGCCTTGAGCCTCCTGGGCCCCCGGGTCTTGTCACTCCTCTGATCCGCTTGCCAGGTCACCCGTAAGTCGCCAGGATCGGGCGGGTCACTTAGTGAGTCGTCCAGTCAGGGCGGGTCATTAGTGAGTCGCCAAGTCCGGCTGGGTTATACATCCACCGGGTCATACATGAGGTATATCCGGACATTATCCCCAAGTCTAGCTTGGATTTATCCATAGTAAACTTATGCTGCAAAATAAACACAAGAACAAATTTGACGAGGTTGTGCTCGGGTTAAGAATTCTTGTAAACCGCACTGAACATCCTTAAGTCCTTGTCATTTCCTTCTTCTAGAAAATCCGGTCAATAGACCAGCTTCACAATCAATTTGCTTGTAGAAGAAATATTGTAAACAAATAATCCATTTGAACGGCTTCCAAAGCGCCGGCTTAAAATATAGGTCTTGAAATACTCATCGATTTTCAACCGGCTTAAAGATGTAGATCCTGCCGAGTTATAATTTCCAAAATCTCCGGGTTTATAAAAGGCGATGATGTCGAGTCATAATTGTTGTTGACACGGGTCATGTAATTGATCTTCCGATTTACTCAAAGCTGAGAATTTGAATATGTTCCTTCTTTATATGCATAATACCTAGCCCCAAGTCTTAAGAGGAGAACATAGTGATAACTTAAGACTTCCTTCAATATAAGTGTTGCAACCTTGAAGAAATCTGGGTTATTCATCTCAATCATTAGTCATAAACTGAATATTCCACATATGTAGCCCCCAAGTGCCGGGTTGTCATGCTTGTAGAAACCTGCACTACTAGGAAAAGGGCTATAGATAGGACTGATTCTAATGGCGCACCGGTAAGTAGTGCACCACTACTATATACTAATGGCGCACGGTTGCTCGTCGCCATTAGTGTGTAAGCACTAATGGCGCACCGTTCTCACGTGCGCCACTACTATTGATTTTTCCCCATTTTCCATACAAACTAATGGCGCAGGATGGCAAAGTGCGCCATTAGTATATAATTTTTACTTTTTGCAAACCTACTAATGGCGCACTATGCCAAAGTGCGCCATTAGTAATTTAAACTACTAATGGCGCCTGTGACGATGCCATTAGTATAAAAATTATTTTTTACTTTTTTGAAAACTACTAATGGCGCATGTCTCGTGTGCGCCATTAGTATGTTGGAATTACTAATGGCGCATGGCTTAGTGAGTGCGCCATTAGTAACCTGAGGACCAACTAGATATTTTGGACACCCACACCTACACACTCACTTTCCCCACTTCATGCCCCCACCTCCTTCTCTAAGCTTGTCGGCTGCCTCCTCCTCCTCACCTCATTTGCACCATAGATTCATCAAAATTCAGTAGTGAAATTACCTTTTTTTGATAGGTAAGTAAGGAAAGCTATCTTCATGTTGTAGATCTACTTTTTTTCTCCTAGCTCGCTCCAACAACATGCACATGCACTTTTGTGGCCTAGCTAGATCTATGTATGTTTGTGGTGTTGCTTGTGTTTGTGGTGTTGCATATATGTTTGTGTTTGCAGGTACCGGTATTTGAAATCGACGATTGCCAATATTTTGCGAATGTTGATTCATTTCCGTTTAGGAGAATTTTGGCACTATGCATTCTTTTGGTCCTATTTTTAGGAAGGTCATGCCAAATTTTTCTTGGTTCTAAAATATCGTTTTGCTCTACCCTGAGCGACCATAGTCCGCATGATGACCGAAGGCATCGTGAATCGTTTTGAGCTCCTGAAGGCCGAGATGCTTCAAAAGACGAGGCGGAGATAAGATGTCCGTGTCGAAGATGCAAGTGAAGAGCCTTATTGCGGACCCGGTTCGGGCAGGTGCGGGACCACCTGCTCTTGCGTGGTTTCATGGATGGCTATCGGTGGCAAGGTGATGAAGATGACTATGAAGTCGTCCATGGGGCGGGCAAGAAATGAGGAAGGGCAACAAGACAACCACCGCGGCGAGGCGGGCGAGAAGGCGAAGAATCTCGGGACATGATCACGGCGGTGATGATGTACACAATCATCATGTAGAAGATGTCGTACATGATGATGAGGAAGATCAAGATGAAGGGCATGATCATGAAGATGAAGATGCGGAGCGACGACGATGGAGGCTGGGTGCAGGACCCTCATATTCAAGAGTTGCTCATAGCAGGACGGATAATGCAAGAGCTGCCGCCAGAGAAAGCCAAGCTGGATCAAGCCGGAGATAGAGCGGTTACTCCATTGTATGAAGGATGCAGGCGAGGATACCCTTTGAAAGTAGCGCTCATGGCTCGGAGATGAAGGTAAGACACAAAATGACCGGCGCATGCTTGACGAGAACATGTCATTCTAGCCGAACGTCTTCCCAAGGGAACAAGTGCCCGACCAGTTCGAGGCGAAGAAAATCGTGTATCCTTTGGATTTACGCCGTGAAATACCATGTGTGCATGAACAATTGCATCATTTGTTGGGACGAGCAGCGAGTCTACCATATGTCGGTGTCTTGGCGTCACTCGATACAAGAAGAGGAAAAGCTCCTCAAAATCGGTGTGGTACTTTCCGATCACTCCTCGTGCTAGTGGTATTTGCGGACCCTAAGGTAGCAAAGCTCCGCGTTAGCAGCGGATAGGGAGGAGAAGAAGAGGGAAGATGGCGGAAATGATCCGGAGATAAATAAAAAGACAAGATCTGAGTCACCCTAAGGATGCGAGCGGTGCAGCGTTGAACTGAATACCGAATTTGGGAAGGATCCAAGGAACATCGTCTTTGGCGCGAGCACCGATGGAGTCAATCCGTTTGGCAGCGAGAAGCACACATAGCACCTGGCCTGTGTTTGTGTGGATGTACAACCTTCCCCCTGGTTGTGCATGAAGAGGAAGTACATTCACATGAGTATGCTAATTGAAGGGCGAAACAACCAGGGAACAACATCAATCATATCAGGGGCTCTTTGAAGGAGGAGCTAGACCGCTGTGGAAAGCGAGCCAATCGTGGGGCCTTGCGAGAAAGAATATTTCCCTATGAGCCGCCTTGCTCACGCGGTGCACGACTATCTCGATTCTGGATATCTCATGGGGCAGGTAGTCCACGGATTTTCTAGATCGTAAGGTGCATGGATGACAGCGTATCGCCAGCTAGATAGAGATCCGGGTCTTGAAAACCGTGTTCATGGGACATCGAAGGTGGCCGTGGCGATGACCCATGGAGAAGCAGAGGATCTGTTCGATGGTGAAACCGAACCGACGCCCATGTACGAGGGGCGAGAAATAGGCGAGCTGTTGAAAAATTGGAAAGACTGCCTTGCTCGGGAAAAAAGGCGCTAGAGCCGGGAAAAAAGCGAAAGCGCTGAGCGCTGCTGAAGGTATGGAAACGAGGTCTGTTTTCTAGGACTTGCCATCTTGGAAGATCCACCGTGTGCCTCACAGCCTTGATGTCATGCATATCACGAAGAGCGTGTGCGAGTGCTTGGTACCCTGCTCAACATGCGAGAGGACCAAAGATGGGCGAAAGCAAGGCAGACTTGAAATCAATGGGCATCGGCGGGAGCTTCCGCTGATGATGATGATGATGATGATGATGATGATGATGAGGACGAGGACACATAAAGTCGTCGCAAAGGCAAAAAGGCCAAGAAGACCGGAAATGACTACCCTCCGCGTGCTTCACTCTAAGTCGGGAGGAGATCGAGCAGTTTTCACCTGCCTCCTAGGAGTAGAACTTCCTTCTGATTCTGCAGGGAAGATAAGCGGATACCTAGACCCAGTGAGCGAAGTTCAGCGGGATGAAGTCTCACGGTATCACGTCTTGATGCGCGAATACTTCGGTTGCAATCCATTGGGATCATGGGCGCGCCGTCCGTGAAATGCTATTTGGCATATGCAACTTTTTCGGCGTCATCT
>JAHIAM010019524.1:0-14985 GCA_021605205.1 Aegilops longissima
TGGCAGCCATCTTCCGCACCAAAAGGATGCTGTGAGGGCGCTGGTGCTCATTCCCGTCGGGCGGTGGCGGCGTTGGCGGCAGGAGGCGGCGGCGTGGTGGCCCGCCTACGAGGCCGTCCTGGCGGCAGCGGAAGGCGGCGACCCTCAGCTCGAGCATCGGCGAGCATCCGGCATGCGGAAACGACGGAGCGACGGAGACAACGAATCGACGGAAGGAAACTACTGGGCGCACCCCTACCGCGCCGCCAAATGTCAGATGTGGATTCCGGTGAACCCTTAGAGTTCAAACACTGCGTCTTGAAGTCTTTCCTCTCATCGATCATCTCGGATGAACTTCGCTAACTCACAACATAGAAAGAGACACGAGGTTTATACTGGTTCGGGCCATCGTTGTGGTGTAACACCCTACTCCAATGTGGTGGTGGTGGATTGCCTCTTGGGTTGATGGTGAACAGTACAAGGGAAGAACAGCCTCCTGAGGTTGAGCTTTTCTTGTGACTAGGCTCTCGATCTGTTGGATCAGGCTCGGATCAGATTGCCTCTACTATGGTGGGTAGCTCTACTTATATAGGCCCTGGTCCTCTTCCCAAATGTTGAGCGGGAAGGGAGCCAACAGCAACGCGGCAAATTTGAAGAGAGACAGCTAGTACAAGCTATCCCGACAAAAGTGGTCTTCGCTGCGAAAAGCCCCCCGGGTGATGCTGCCTTTGACTCCACGATGACCTCCGCCATGCCGCCCTCCTGGTCTTGGTCTTGTTGCACCAATATGGCAATCTTTTGCTCGATGCCTCGGTACTCTTCGGCTCAAGGCTTGCCTCCTTAGCACCAAAGAGGAAATGTGGACGCCAGCGTGACTTGCGCCCGCCTGGTTTTTCCGCTGGCGCCATTCTGGCTATAACCCCGCCACGAGTGCCTCGTGAGGTTTTCCCGCTATGATATCTCCGCTCCTCGTGAGGCCGCTTGGCTAGAGGCGCTCGCAGGAGATCTTGTGTCGTCCGCCTCATGAAGTCTTGGACCCTCGCGAGGGCCTTGGATCTGCTTGTTGGTGAAGATGGGTCAGACGTGCCCGCCGCTTAACCATGCCGTGGGCGCGGCAGGCAAGTTCTGGGGACCCTGCTCCTAAGGCAAACAAAGCCCCAGCCTTGCCCAAGGAGGGCGTCGGTAGCGCTTTCATATG
Source organism: Aegilops longissima (assembly GCA_021605205.1). Taxonomy (NCBI): domain Eukaryota; kingdom Viridiplantae; phylum Streptophyta; class Magnoliopsida; order Poales; family Poaceae; genus Aegilops; species Aegilops longissima. The sequence continues at coordinate 1,178 of JAHIAM010019524.1, forward strand.
CAAGGAGGGAGGCCCAGGCGCGACACCGATCCCGACGCGGGTTCCACTTCAGAGCCGCTCTCCTGAGGCCCTGCGCGGAGTAGCTGCTTCTTCTTCTTGGGGGCGAACTCAGGAAGGTGCTGCGCTACATTGCTGTTGGGGGCTTCGATCGACGCTGCTTGGAAGGTGCGCTCGAGGAGCACACCGTATCTCTTTCCTTGCAGGGGACTGTGACGATTCTGCCGCTCCCTAGCATTTTGAGGAAGTTGTAGCCGTGGTGTGTCACTGCCATGAACTTGGCCAGGACCGAATACCCGAGGATGGCGTTGTACGGCAGACGAATGTGGGTGAGTCGAAGTCGATGAGCTCGGTGAGGTAGTTTTCGCGCTGCCCGAAGGTGACGGGGAGGCGGACCTGCCCTATCGGGTTGGTGGAGCCGTCGGTTACTCCTAAGAAAGGCTTGGTAAGCTGAAGCTGATCGTATGGCACTTGGAGGCTGTCGAACGTCTTGACGGACAGGATGTTAAACCCTGCGCCGCCGTCGATGAGGATCTTGGTGACTTGCATGTTGCTGATGACGGTGAGCAAAGCATCGGGAGGGCGCCAGCGGTGGCTGCACACTTGAGTTGAACTGCCGAATCAAGGTGATGGCGCACGCGGACCACCTAAGCGGCAGCGCGGCCTCGAGCACCGGGAGGACTGCGTTCACCTCGCGAGCAAACTGTTTGAAGATCACGCCGAGGTCGGGCACTGAACTCCGCCCGAAGCCGCGAGCAATAGCGCCGTTTGAAGCCCCAGCACCGGCGTCGACGATGGTGGTCGCTCCTTCTCCGCCCGGTGGTGGCAGCGGAGGAAGGCCAGCGTTGCCCTGGGGCGGTCCTCGCGATGCTGATCCCTCCATGCGCCCTCATGAGGCTGGTCTTGCCAGCGATCCTTGCGAGGCCGGTCGCGCCACTCCTGGCATGGGCCATGATAGTCCCAGCATCCTCCGGCACGTCCTCCTCCTCGATACGTAGCCCCTGGTCGCGGCGCTCTGGCGCCGATCAAAACATCCGCCCCAATGGCCACGAGCTCTTCGATACCATTAGTGTTGTGGCTGTGGACATTGTGGAAGGCGCTGAACGGACAGCTGCTCTTGGACGATTCGGGAATGTCTCGGCCGCGCTTCTTCTCTGGCTCCGCTGCGAGCACGGCCACCCCCTTGCGCTTCACGTCCTTGGCCTTGGCCTTCTTCTCCTCAGGGTTGGCAGCCAGGAGCTCGAGGAGGGAAAGGCGCCCTTCTTCAGCTCTTGTGCACTTGGACGCCAGGTTGAACAGCTCCAAGGTCGTGCACAGCTCCTCGTGGATGGCGAGCTCCTCCTTCATCTTGACGCTACTTGGACGCCATCGAAAAACTTTCTGAGATGATGGCCTCGTCTGTCACCTTGGGGATTTTGAGGCGAACGTTGTTGAAACAATCGGATGTACTCGGAGGGTCTCTCGGCTGTCATGATCGGCACAGGTCACCTGACGGAGGAGGGCGATCATGAAAGCCACTCGAAGTTGGCGACGGGTTGTCGCGCATCTCGCTCTAGGAGGAGATGGAGTCGGGGGAGGCAGGTTTAGGAGCCACGCGAACTAGCGCTTATCCTTGAAATCCATGGGGAACCAGGTAAGCCATGACTTTTTCGTCGCCGTTGGTCAGCTCGATGCTCAGCTCGTAGAAGCTGCGAGTGAACTCCAGCGAGTCGGGGGTGCTATCAGAGCAGGAGGCAGGTCTAGCTTAATCTTGCTCCGGCCACCCGATGCTACACACTTCAGGAATGAAAGCGGCGGCAGCTGCAAGGTGGCCAACGACCCTTTTGTCGATGTGTGATAATCCCCAAGTGAAAGGAATCATCGTGAAATTTCCAAAGGTGGAAGTGATAAGTATGGAGTGTCGAACCCACAAGGAGCTAAAGGTAAGATCAATATTCTCTCAAGCCCTATCTCGCCATTGACACGACTCTCACGATAATTTAACGCTTGTTTCCAACTAGAAACGAGAAATAAAACTACGTTGTGGGTATGAAGAGGATAACTTTGCATGGTATAGAGAGCTAAAATACAAAAGTAGGTGTTGTTATCATAAAGTTAGAATATATTACTAAATATTATAAATAGCGAGTGTGGAATAATGATGGGTTCGGTCAAAGTGGAATAATCCTAGGCAATCGTTAACAAGACGGTGATTAAATCGCCATTGCAATTTCATATGAGGGAGAGGCATAAACTAACATACTTTATCTTCTTGGATCATATGCACTTATGATTGGAACTCTAGCAAGCATCATAACTACTAAAGATCATTAAGGTAAAACCCAACCATAGCATTAAAGCATCAAGTCCCTTTATCCCATAATGAACAACTCTCTTACTCGGGTTTATGCTTACGCCACTCAAGCAAGCCACTATAAGTTTAATCATAAACGTGTTGCAACACCCTACAGAGGGAATCCCTCACTCTATGCCGACACTAAGGGCACAATGGGACAACACCAAAATAAATATACAACTCGTGCCAATCTAGATCATCAATGCGACCCAAAGACAAAAGATATCTACTCAAAACATCATAAGATGGCAACACATCATTGGATCATAACATGTGGCATAAAGCACCATGTTCAAGTAGGGATTACAGCGGCGGTCGGGAGAGTGGACGCGCGAAATAGATGAGGATGGTGATGATGATGGTGATGTTGATGAAAGACGATCATCAAGGGCGATGATCCTCCTGGCTGGTAATTCCGCGCATACTGAGAGAGAGGAGGAGATTTTCCCCTTGTGCCTCCTCCTCCATGGCCACCCCCTAGATGGGGAGAGGTTCTTCCTCCGGTCCTTGGCCTTCATGATGATGGATGGCCCTCCTGGATCCTCCTCCATGAGCCTACTGGTGATGATGGCCCCTCCCACCAGGTGCCGAGAGGGCCTAGATTGATTTCTCGTGGCTAGAGAGGCTACTGCGGTGGAACCTCTGATCTGGGTTATTTTCTGGGGTTTCTATATTTATAGGAATTTTTGCTGCTGGTTTCACGTCCGAGGGGTCTCCCGAGTTGTCCACGAGGCGGAGGGCCACGCCTATGGGGAGTGGCGCGGCCCACCCTCGTGGACAGCCCGGGACTCTTTCCGCCCAACTCTTTACTCCAGGGCTTCTTTTGGTCCATAAAAATCATCAAAATTGACACGTGACTCCGCTTGGTATTCCTTTTTATAAAACTCAAAAAAGGAAAAAACAGAAACCTGCCATCGGGCTCTAGGTTAATAGGTTAGTCCCAAAAATCAAATAAAATAGCATATAAATGCATATAAAACATCTAAGATGGATAATATAATAGCATGAATACTTCATAAATTATAGATACGTTGGAGACGTATCGGAATCCCAAAGCTTAATTCCTGCTCGTCCTCGAGTAGGTAAATGATAAAAGAAATAATTTATGAAGTGTGAATGCTAGCAGCTACACAAGTTTGATCAACGATAATTTCAATCACCATTTCTAGCATCATTATATGTCATAATAGTAGCTCATCTCATCAAAGTTTTCATGATCAAGTAACAAGATATTCTCATGTTAAAATATAGATCATAAACTTCCTTGAAAACTAAAAAACAGTGCTCTTAGTCATCAAACAATTGCAATTCATCTTATTTTCGCATGAAGGGTCTATATCGTAGCTTTGTTTAATCAAACTCCTCATACTCAACTATCATTTAAACTTTCGTAGCTTGCTAACACTCACATGATATTTGCGAGTTCAAACACTACAATAAAAAAAATACACTTTCGTGATGACACGTGTTTGTCACAAGAGGTCGCGTTTTTTGTCATGCATGTACATCCATGACAAATTTATGACAAAATCAAGATAGTCATAATTGCGTTGTCAGAGAAGTGTTCCATGACATTACCAAAATTATCATCACGAAGTGTCCACTTCCATGACGATAAATCGCGCGTCACGAAGTGCGTATTCGTCAAGGGTGACCGACACGCAGCATCCACCATTACGAACGCCATTGAGCTATCGGGTCGGGCTTTGGATCCGATAACCCGTTATCAGCCCGACCAATGGGGATTTTCCACGGTAAAATCATCATTGGCTCGGAGGAACACCGATTCGGCTCACCGTTGGGACGGATGTCATCCACTAATTGGACAGAAGGCGCCTATGATACGTCCGACATGGCACGGCCTAACAGAAGCCCATCCTGCGTGAAAAGGCAGGCCTGCTTGACTTGGTCAAAAGGTGGCGGGCTGCCCATGTAAAGCTCCATGGCCTTGCTCGTGATATAGCCCATTTACATTTCAGCTAACCCAAGGTCCATTCGCCCTATCCGAATTAGGCCCAAGAGCGCCATCTGGGCCACCCAATATGATTCCAGCCCGTTTACTTTTGGCCCATGTATGGCCCATGACGATTTCGGCCCATATATGAGGCCCTTATGTAACTCTTTGCCTATTAACGGCCGGTGAAAACAGCCCTGAATGAGCGGTATTACTTTACACCCATTAACGGCCTGTGGTGAAAGCCGCCCGTAATGAATAGTGTATCACTTATGCCCATTAAGGGTCTGTTATTGCGTAATGCTTCCAGCATTATGTTATCTTCGGCCTTCCTTGAGCCCATTTATTCTTGGGCTCATTTCAAGATTCGCTTAGTTACGGCCCGTTATTGTCATTTTACGCTTATGGAACGCACTGTGGTTACAAATCGGCCTGCTTGTGGTCCGTTAACACGTTGGGCCATTTTCATAGCGCCATCAAACACGGCCTATTAACGGCGGGTCGTTATGTTTGGCCCATGAACGAGGCGATTTCAACTCTAGTTCGCTCTGACCATAATGCGGCCTCGTTATTGGCCCATGTTTGGCCAATCGATCATACCGCCAGTATAAGGCCCATTGATGATACGACCGTAGAAGGCCCATTGTTTCTACGTCTGTAGAAGGCCCATTATTTCTACGGCCGTAGAAGGCCCACTGCTTATACGACTCGTAGAAGGCCCATCGCTTTCACGGCCCATAGGTCCGGTTTCACTACGTGAAATATTAGCCCATGGTTATTGTGGCCTAGTTTTTAAAAATAGGTTATTGCAGCCACTAGCAAACCGCGAAAAAGAACTGCACCGACTACAAGCAAACAAATAAACAAGACAACAAGGAAATAAATAAGCAAGCAACTTACACTAGGCTATCACCGCTTATTACATATTATTATCCACTTTGGCATCAAAGTTCGCCAAAGTGCAAATATAGGGAACACAATGAAGATATAGCGCCCCGCAAAGAAACAAGTCCGAATCGAAACCACTTGGAAGAGCTCAAGAAACAATATCACCGGTACCCATAATCTTTGGCAAGATGCTTAGCAAGCTTATTAACTTTCTCTTGTTTACGCTTAAGTCCTCCAATGCTTCTTCGTTGCACGAGAAAGTATGCATCTGAATTTCGCAGGACTTCCTCAATCCTCCCGCCTCTGTCAGATAACATCTGATCGATGTCTTTCAACTTGAAGTTGAGACTCAAAAGCCAAACTGATTCAGTAAGGGAGTTCAGTTGCTGGTGCCAAGAAGGGTAGCCAAGAATCTAACACTACATCAAGACAGGACTTTGGGGTTCTCTCGTTGTCCTCAATATAGTTTTTATCAGCTTTCTTGGAGACCAACAGGATGTCTCACTATCTTGAACCTTATCTGCTATTACTTCCTTTACCATTGCATAACAGGTACTCTTCTCCAATATTTTATCCGCGTTCTAAAAGGAAACAAACAAACACATCTCAAGTTTACAATGTAGTATATGAAACTCATTTTGGTAAACCAGTTCAAGAGTAAAGTGGACGGGATAACAAAGATGAAACAAACATATATCTATGTAGTATGGTCATCAGATGGTCTATATCATTCTAGTTTATGTTGCCAAATCAAGATAGATACAGTTCTAATCATATCTATTTAAGACAAAGCAGCATAGACAGAATATAAGTGTGAAAGGAAACTACGCAAATAATAACACTTGTAATGTGCATGGCATGAGAACATAACTGTTTATTCAATTGAACCTGAAATCAACATAGAGCAAGTTACAACAGACAAACAGCCAAACACGTTGAAGAAAGCAGGTTTAAAACATACACTGCTATGCCATTGGAGTTTCAATTGCATCCTTCAAATTTGAAATTGGTTGGTATCGATGAAATACAGTGATGCAAGAGCAAAGTAGTATGAACCATAGCTACGAATCGACCTGAGAACAATTCTTCTTACCATGCGTTGACTTCGGTTCGGAGTGGTGGTCCTCGTGATTTGGGCACTGCAGCTTCCTTACTAATCGCTCGTGTTTGGGTGCTCTGTGGTGGAGACGGTGCTGTGTCAACGAGGAACTGGGTGTCTATCTGCTGGGGTTGGGTTAGAAGGGTGTAGCTGGTTCTCTTCTAACCTGGGTAGGGGTACAATCTGCATGAGTGTGGGTTATGTGTGGTGGGGCTGATTCTTGGGCAAGTACAACCGTGGTTCTCTCAAGATCGACAGTAGCACGATCTTTTCTCAAGACGTGTTTTTACTCCCATAGATCATCGCCATCCTCCTTCCAATTGAAATGGCTGATAAACAAGAAAAGTAATTGAATGTACAGAGACATTGTAAGATAGGTGCAATGGATAGTAGGGAAGAAAACAAGGCATGAAATAATTCACATTTATGTTGTCTAAGCAAATGTAATAGCAGGACATAATTTCACATATATGATGGCTAATTAAACAGGATAGCATGACACAATTTCACATGTATGATGGCTAACTAAACAGGATAGAATGACATACTTCAAAATATGATGACTATGTAAACAGGATGACATGATATAACTATATGATGTGTCTATTAAAGTGGTTGGCATGCCATAAATCACAAACATGTCATCGATGGAAACATGATGGCATGATATAATCTACGGATAGAATGACATAATTTAAAATATGATGACTATGTAAGCAGGATGAGATGATATAACTATATTATGTCTTTAGAAAATGGGTTGGCATGCCATAATTCAGATACATGCTTCTATGTAAACATCATGGCATGACATAATTCAAATATATGATTTATATACTAAGGAAGTGAGCAGAGGGCAATTGCATATATGATGTGTCAACTAAGGAGATGGCATTCAATATTGTGTATATGATGTAAAAACTAAGCATTGCAATACAACATATGCATTATATGAGTAATATAACTCCTGCCAAGTTTGAGCATACACCTCGGAGGATAATAGGACTGGTCATCTGCCTCGAATCCTCCTCTCAAGAGCTATATTCAGAATAAGCAAGATATCTCTTCAGAGGTAGCATTGTTCCGCTCAAGACCTTGTTTTCACTCTAGATTTCTCCATCACCAATTCAAATGGTTGATGCACGGGAAGAGCAGTTGAATATACAAACATTGTAAATAAAAGCAATGAGAAATACAAAAAAGGACTGCATGATATAATTCACATATATGACGCTTTTCTAAACAGCATGGCATTGCATAATTCACATACATAATGCCTTGCAACAAGATAACATTGCATAATTCATATATATAATGTCTTGCAACAAGATGGCATTGCATAATTCATATATGGTAATTAGACACTAAACAGGTGGCATTCACACAAAGCATGTCTAAACTAAGCAAATGACATAGCAATGCAAGATACCATACGCATGATATGAGTAACATAACCCCTGCCAAGTTAGGGCATGCACCTCGGGGGAAATATGACCGTCATCGTCTCTCAATCCTCCTCCGAGGAGCTATCGATAATCAAACAAGACATGCGCTTATCGAGATAGCATTGTTCTGCTCAAGACCTGTGTTTCACCAGATTTTTCCATGACCGTGCTGAATGGCTGATGCACAGAAGAGTAATTGAATGTACTAAAATTGTTGACAAATTTAACACATAATAAAAAATGATGGCATGATATAATTCACATATAAGATGACTGCTAACCAGGTGGCATTGCAAAATTCACATATATGATGCCCGGGTAGGACAAGATGGCATTGCATGATTCATATATACGATAAAGAAACTAAACAGATGGCATTGACACAAAGCATGTCTAAACTAAGCGAGATGACATCTTTAATGTATATAGTAGCAATGCAAGGCACCATATGCATGATATTACCAACATCAAGATGCCAAGTTAGAGCGAAGACCTCATGGGGTAAATAGGAGTGGTCTTCTCCTTCTCAATCCCCTCGTAATGTTATCTTCCTCTTGATTACGATCCGAAATGGGTGGAGGGGGCTGCCTTTGCGCCCACCATGGAACGATATCTGCATGAAATTTTATTGCCACGCAAGGCTCGTCTCTTTTGCTCTACATGATCAGTTCCATTGTGTACAATAACCGGCATGCATAGGAATAAAACATAGTGAGATTATGTAAGGAGTGCATGCAAAATCCAGAGTGATGGTAGCAAACTGTGGATAGACCCAAAACCAATGATAGCGAGTGATAATAGCTTTAGTTAAAAAATACAGATAATGGCTCCTTTAATGTTTGTTTGCACCCAACATGAAACTCATAGTAGACACCGAGATTAACCAGATAGTAGACAGATAGTACCGATTGCTTCCCCAATATGTACCTCACAACCATTTAAAACTCAAGTTTCAAAGATTAGTTTGGACCTGACTCGAGTCTAATAGGTGAACACGACGATAATGTAGCATGTCATCATATTGCTTAATGCGATATAACGTAAGTAGACATGAAGAGTGCGACCTCTCTTGCGGACCCGTGTAGTCCTCAAGGTCATCTGCTCGATTGATGATGGTAATGCGGTTGTCGTGTATTCTGGTGGGGAAGAAGATTCGAGGCGTGAAAGAAGGTACCGAGAGCGGATCTCTGCTGTGGTGAACCCTTCCATCGTTGGAGCAGCTGAGCTGGGTGGAACACAGCGCCAGCAGGAGCAGGACAAACCACACAAGGTTTTCTTTGACACATATCGTCAGAATAAGTAATTGAGTAAGGGCTTGTTTGAATTTGAGGATTCTAACAATGCGGGATAGGAAATAGACAGGAATAGGATAGGAATGCTGCGTGCAAAACAGAGAATTTAAAAACACAGGATTTCTCGCTAACTGTCTGTTTGATTCACAACAATTGGAAGATCACGGGATGCAAAAAGCATGGTGAGATTAAGTCAAACCACAAGAAAATGTAATGTTATAATGCTATTATGCTACTATCTCTTAGTCTTGTGCTTGATGAATAGGAATAAGAAAGGAGGAGAAGTGGAAATTAGAATTCCCACGGTTTTTTCTTCAAGGAGACACTAAAGGAACAAATCTCTACGCTTTCCTTTGCTCCATTCCTTTGCACCAAATTCATGAAAAGTAGTACCATAGGAAACTTTCCAATTCCTAGTTTTTCATTCACTTTTCCTTTCAAGCCAAGCGATTCTAGTAGGCAGGCTTGAGCAAGGAAAATCCTACACTAAAAAAATGTTTTGTGCTACTTCTATTACTTTGGACCCAGAGCCACTTTGCCATACTAGCTCAACTCCTGTGCCCATCGACAAATGCACAGCTCAAACACGCAGATAAATAATGATGGCGTTCAAGAGAGTCCATCACGGATAGCTAAGTTGCATGGTACCTCACTGCTTGTCATATAGTAGGATAAAATAATCATATTTCCCGTTACTATGAGTGCTCAATGGACAATATATATAACATGTAGAGTAAAAGACAGATGCAACAAGTGTACAACCTCTTTGGCGAAGCCATGTCGATCTCAGCGTGATTGGGTTGGCTGGTGAGGATGCTCCGGCTGACTTTGGCTGGCGGAGGAGGGAAGAAGATCTTAGGCGTCTGGAGATGGAGCCCGAGGTACTACTCCCAGCGTGATGGAGGGTTTGCTGCTGGAGCAGCTCGGTGAGTTGTACTGACGCCGAGGTCAAGCAGACAAGAGAGACAAGAGAACAACGTTAACCTGAGTGGAATTCTAATAGCATCTCCAATACATGACGTAAAATACATAACCACAAAGTGCTAGATGTAAAATACATCAGCCGCTCATCTCGGACTTAATCACAAACTGAACTTAACTGTCAAATCAACTTAAGCTGTCGAAACTGAATTTTGCCGCGAACTGAATTTTGTTGTCGAAACGAACGCACTAGCAAGGTGAGGCTACACGCCGGTCGACCGACTTTTCATCTCTGGTGGTCGATTTTGCGTACCATGGATACGAAATCAAGGGCCTGCGGTTCATCTTCAACTCCACCCCGAGCCGCCACCACCATCGCCAAACAAGCAGTTCTGCCGCTTTCACGTCGTGGTCGCCGTCACTCCGCCGACACTCCCACCGCTGGTCGCCCGCCACTTCGCCATCCCTCTAGGCCCTCCTCGTCGAGCCTTTTCTTGATCCCCATACCACGCCACCGCATAACGCCCGCCACCGCCGCGCACCACCGCCCCATCCTGAACCCTAAGATAGATAGTGGGGTACCTCTCCGTGCTCTCCCCCTCATCATTCGGCTGGTCTTCTTCCTTCACCCAGTAGCCCACCTTGAAAATCGATCGACCCAAAAGTCGATTCAACCGATCGAAGGGTAGCAAACCGAGCAGCATCGCAAAGCAAGAGCAAGAGCGAGAGCAGCAAGACGAAAGCAAGAGAATACAGAGAACAGCACAAGAAGGGGACCGAGAGCAAGAGAGAGCAGCAGCGCCGAAGAGCTAAAGCAGCAGCAGCTCCTACTGATGTGGACGCCGCCGCCGAGGGAGCGACGCCGTGGAGGAAGTGGCGGCGACGCCGCCGTGGATGGAGCCGCGCCTGTGTCGGCTTTCGGGACAGCGCCAGCAACACCGTGAGATCGAATCAAGAAGAAAATGCGGCGATTAGTGTACAACCTCTTTGGTGGGCGCCGATTAGGCCGAGCTTCATCCGAGGAAATGGTGATGATGATGCTTTCGTGCGGTGAAGACGGCGGTGGGAATGGAGGTGGCGCGAAAGACGAGGGGAACGTCGGGGCAGCTCCTTGGAGGTGGAGGACGGGGTGGCTGAACCGGCGGACGATGAGATCGACGACGGATCCTCATCCGATGCGGTGGATGAGGGACGCCGGTGTTGCTTGTGGACGACGCTGTCGGGAAGAGGCTCCGGCGGGTGGCGGATGGAGCAGGGTGTGGGGTTTCGCCGCGGGTTTTCGCGGCCTCGGTGTATGAATGGGTGGGCGGATGGGATGGCAGTGGGAACCATGGCTTAGAGACGCGCTTGTCCGAAATGTGGGTGTTAGTTAAAGTACCCCCACCGATTTGAGGCGGTTCTTTCGGTTCGAGGGTACCACGGGCATTTCACGGTCGGGATTTCACAGAGGTGGGAGTTTTTGCGCGTTGTAATTTGGAATAGCAAGGCGCGGGTTGAGATGGAGGGAGTTGCGGAGCACAACGAGACAAAGATATATCTTAAATATTTCGGCTAACAAGGCACGGGTTGAAGAGGAGCGGAGTTTCAAAAGACGATAGAAGCGAGAGATTTAGCTTCAATTTTCGGCATAACAAGGCGCGCTTGAAATTTCGAAGAACAAGCTTAACGTGTACCCAAAAAGACAATTTGCACCTCAACACGCACAACACACACACAAACACCATTTAGACTAGAGTAAGTACACACATGCATTGCACGCATGAGATTTGGCAACCAAATTATGAATAAATACCACATTATAGCATGCAAGCTTTGAGTCATATATGCATGATGTAGATGTTCGCTTAATTCTTATAGTTCATTTCATTCAAAATCATCTAGTTTTATAAGAAAGCTAATCTATTTTAAGATTCATGGAATTGTGCGTTGTAAGACATAAAGTAAAAACAAATAATGGCAAATCATGTAGAAAAACATTTGGGCAATTATGATACGGAAGATTCTAGAACAAATAAGAAGTGCTTGTGTTTTGATGTTTGTGCATTATGCTTAAGTTCAACCATGGAGTCTTCTAGATTATACATGGCGAAATCTGGTGGAATCTAGATGATATCCAACGGCCAATAGTGCTCAAATTTGCCATCTTTGGACCATCGGATTCGCCTCATCCAACGCACCATCTTTCAAAGTTAAAGTTACCCGCACACAATATAAAAATATAAAATATAATATATATATAGGGGTATAGATATAGATATGTGATCTGAGTCATACATCATCTCCATTAGAATAGTGTGTCCATGCACGGATGCTACGTGGCCAAATGATGTCTCACATCGGTATCTCAAATTCAAATCAGTCGACCTTGTTCAATGTGTATACATTACAACATGCTCGCTTCCAAACCACACCGCGCAGATCTCCGTTATATTCATGCATGCATGGGTTTCAAACATCAGGATCTCTTATTCAAATATTTGAATTCAACTTTACATTGATTATGACCTCACCTATTCTTTTACACCCACACAAGAGTCTTCTCTTTATAATTGTACCACTAACTTTCTCTCGTGCATGCATGCACACACACACACTAGTCAAAGCATTATCCATCGTGACGCATGCAATCTTTTCTTCAGGTCGGTTCCCCATGAAGGCACACACCACACACATCCCCCTCTCCATCATATCGGGCATTCTTTATCTCTCACGCTGCGCATGCGATAGCGATCGATGTTCCTCTATGTATGTGTGTATATAGCTAGGTCTTTCATAGTTTTCCACACAAACCGATCAATCGATATATCCAGTGAGGTCTTACCCACCCTCTTCCCACGCCCACATCGATCAATCTATACCTCTCTATATAGGATTAACATATATAGCTAATACACCCACATTAATTATATATCCAACGTCCCCTCTCATCATCCATGCCTTCTTCTTCATCTCTCGACGCTGCGGAATAATGAGCGTAAGACAAAGCGTAAGGCCCCCGCCTCACATCTACTCACTATATCGAGGCTAATATGAATGTGATCATTAGACAATTGCTGCTAAAAAGGTTTAATTTCATGAATTGACCCTCCTCGTAAAGGATTAGCAATGCTTGGCCCCTAGCTCATTTATTTTTCATGGTTCGTATCATCAGGCAACAACAGACGTTGTTCGCCCCTCTCTCTAAATATCGATCTCGCACTTGTGCATTCCTTCATAGTCTCCCTCCACTCAGCCTCTCGCACCATCTTCTAGCCCCCAATCGGATTTTGCCACATGTACAATCTAGCAGCATCCATGGTTGAACTTAAGCATAATGCACAAACCTCAAACAACAAAGGGTTCTCTTTGTTCTAGAATCTTCCAGATCATAACTGCCCAAACTTTTTTCTAGTTGAATTGCCATTATTTGTTTTTACTTTATGCTTTACAACGCACAATTCCATGAATCATAAAATAGATTAAGGGCTTTTTTGATTCAAAGGATTCTCAAAGGAATTTTGGAGGATTCTAATCATTAGGAATTTTTCCTATCTTGGTTGTTTGATTCGTAAGATTGTAAACCATAGGAATTTTTCCATATGATTCATTTGCACTAGATTTCATAGGAAACATCCCATCCACTCAAACCTCTTTGAAAGAATTCTGCGTTTTTTATGCACAATCAAACACTCAAACAATATCTGTGGGATTCAATACGACATTCCACTATAATCCCATGTTTTTCCTATTCACGCGTTCTTAGCTTTTTATAAAAACTAATTGATTTTGAATGAGATGAACTATAAAAATAAGCGAAGGGCTACATCATATATATGACTCGAGCTTACATGCTATAGTGTGGTATTTATTCATAATTTGGTTGCAAAAAATTTCTGAA
>JAHIAM010019526.1:0-18046 GCA_021605205.1 Aegilops longissima
CATGTCGGGTCTTAGTGGGTACCCGAAAAGTTAATCACATAGAGACCGTTCTCGACATGCCCAACAAAGGCTACTTTAAGTCTTGCTCCACAAGAGGGCCATGGTATCAATATCAAAGAAAGTGGCAAAGCCCATGATTGCAAGTTGAGACGAAATAAATTTATGCAAGGGACTCCACAAGCATGACCTTCTCGATCGTGAGATCATGAAAATGACAACCTTGCGAGTCCCAATACCTTAGAAGGCGAGGCATCACCCCTCGACATTGGTGGGCATAGAAGGAATCTTGTGCGTCCACCACCAAGTCCTTGCTTCGGTCATATGATTTGTAGCTCCACTATCGAGCAACCATGATCCCCCAGGAAGCAAACACCTACAAGAGATCAATGCTTGGTTTTAGGTACCCATTTTGTAATGGGTCCTTTGATGTTAGTAACAAGGGTCTTAGGAACCCAAATAGACCATTCAATGTACTCATAAGGAGAACCAACAAATTTGGCATAAACTGCCCATCACTAGCGACATAACACATAAGAGGATTAAAATCGCTGGCTTTGTTGGGAGGGTGGCATTGCCCTTCTTGACATCGCCACCCTTGCGTTGTTCTTCTTCTCCTTGGGCACCCTCTCCCTCCCTCACAAAAGTTTGCTTGAGAGGGGAGGTCGTTTAGTCTTGTCATTCTTCTTCTTGTTCTTGGGCTTGGGTGCAACCCAATCCCTCCTTAGCCACAACTTCCTTTTGATTACTCAAAAGGTCGTTGAGGTTCTTCTCACCTTGTATGCATGTAACAAGGCCTTTCTCAAGTTGCTCCTTCAACAGCATTCTCCTCAACAAGATGCACATGCTCACAACAAGGGTTAGTAGCATTTGCATTATCAATCAACACCATATGAGGAAAAGTGGCTTTCTCCTTGGTTAGCTTCACTTGGAGTTGATCATGAGACTCTTTGAGGCTAGCATGAACACCCTTCAAGACTTTGTGAGCCTTGTCGAGAATGTCAAACTCCTCGTTGAGTCTAGCAAGATCAACCCCAAGCTTGCCTTCTGGAGCTTAGCTTACGAGACACAACAAGAGCATGATCAAGATCTTTCTTTAATTTAGCATGATCATCGTTGTATGACTCCTCAAGAGCCAAGCGAAGACCACGCTCTTCCTCAAGAGCATTGGAAAGATCCGAAATCTCATCGGCATAGTCCGACTATGCCCTCCATCTTGAGATGGTTTCTTCGTGAGCCTCGATCATGTCATTGGCTTCACCAAGTTGTTCCAAGAGAGCAACGAAGTGCTTCTTGGATTTGCCCTTGAGTTTACCCATAAAGGCCTCAAACTCATTCTCCTCCATTAGTTCCCTCATGTTCATCAATCCCGTCGAAGAAGAATGATTGATGATGGTAGTTTTGATGTTGGGGTTACCTTGTTGGTGGCTTTAGCCATGAGGCATTAGCGGTGATGCTCTCATTGGGTGAGTCGAAGAGAACACCAGTCGTCGCAATGGCAATGGGGATGGCAATCGACTCACCATCTTCATCATCATCATCATCATCTCATTGTACTCTTTTGTACCACCAAAGCCTTGGAGGAGTCTTCTTGGTGAAGTTGCTCTTGTTGGGGAAAGACTTGGCCTTGTCCTTACGGATGAGCTTGCCAATTGTCTTCCCTCTTCTCATCGGGCACTCCCAAACAAAATGACTCACATTGCCACAATTGAAGCAAGTCCTCACTCGTTGCTTGCCCTTTGCGCCCTTGAGTGCTCTTGTTGAAGTTGGGCCTTGAGTTCTTCTTGCTCCAAAATTGCCTTGAAGCAAGGGCCATGTGTTCATGATAGGCATCTTTATCTTGAGGTTGCCCTCCTCTTCTTCTTCTTGACACAAACCTTGGCCTTCAATGCAAGGTTGGGCTTCTTTGCTCTTTGGGGGAACACCCATTTCGGCGGTCTTGTCCAATATGCTCATAGCCACAAACTCATCAACACATCACTTGAGGACAAGGTGTGAAAGTCCGGCTTTGACGGATGGGAGGACATGGCTTTGTGGTAGGGATCATTGCCTTGAAAATTTGCAATCCAATTGTCATCCGTGTCCTTACTTCCATGATCCGGAGAAGACCGAGCTTGGTAACTCTCCGATAGAGCTCGAGGTTCTTCATCTTCTTTCATTGCAAACTCATTTCATCTTGTACCACTTCATAATTGGAGCGTTGAATGCTTGCGCTTCCCGATAGAAAACCACTTTGTAAGCTTCTTTGGAATGGTAGGGCGAAATCTGGAGTCTTGGGAAGGATTGCTTCTTGGATGATGAAGAGAGCATTTTCATTGAATTGATCATCCGGCTTCTCTGGGTAAGTTGCTCGTCATGGATAAAACCCTTCAATGATTCTCCAAGGTTAGTGTTCACATGATTTAAATGGCCAAAAGATAGACCCAGAATCAAAATCCTCCTTTTATCAATCTTGGGGAGGACGGCATGATTCAAATGAGTAGAAAATCGGTCCACCATAAATGGGTTGTGTGGTAGGCCCACCCAATAAATGGCTAAAAGAGGAGGGGCTCAGGGTGGAGGGCTTGGGGAGTTGATTCTTGGGGCCGGGGCCCGACTACCCAGGTTGGGGCTCTGGAGATAATACCCCTATCCTGGATTTAGTTGGATGGTCGATAGTACAATGTTCCGGGCTGTTTGGAGGAGGAAGGAGGTGGCCAAGGCTCCGGCTCTTTGCTTCTCCTCGGTGTTGCTACGTTCTTGAATATCTTGTGTTGTGTGTTCGTGTTGGCCGGCTCCGGGGGTTTTAACCAACCCCCAAGTTACAATGGTAATATGCCGAGTCGGTGGGTCCTATAGTCGTGTCGGGATGGGGATGGGTCCAGCGGGCTTGTGGTTCGCGGGTTCCCGGTGCGGGCCCAGCGTCTAGGGGCTACCGTCTTGTCGTCGTCAGGGCGTGGCGGGTCAGTCGGCCGCGTGTTCTCCGTCGACCTCTGTTGTTGTCGTGTAAGGGCAGGAACCTTTGCCGTCCCCCCAGTCGTGGTGGAAAGGGCACTATTGCCATGCTCGGTGACCCGGGCATGGGCGGGAAACCGTAGTCAGTCCGATGGTGAGGTCTCTCCCATCGTCGGCCTAGATGGGGCCGGGGCTTTCCGTTTGGGTTCCGTGGGCGTCCGGGTGGGTTGGCTTCTTGAACCAAGGCTGCAGGTCGATTACCTTCGTCGGCCCCTCGGCGGGTTGCGTTCCTTGCCAATCGAGGTCTTGGCGGGTTCTTGGCCCTTGCGGTCGGCGACTCGGCTGGCCATCTTCGGTTTGTGAGCGATCGGGCCCTGTTTTGAAATAGACCGGGTTCCGTTGCCGCGGGGTTCATCCCCGACGTAGTCCCGAAGCTATGAAGGTCCGCCGTCTTTGGATGAGTGGGCCTTCACTTCCCCAAGGGTCGTGAAACCTGGGTCAAACACCTTGTGTGCCGTTTTTGAACGGATCGGGCGTCGGTCGTGGCGGGGCAAAAGTCGAATCTTGGGCGATTCCTCGGGCTTCCGCGGCGCCACGTCGTGCTTGGAAGGGAGGGCGAAAGGCCCGCAGCGGACGGCGGGCGGGCGGGGGCCCGCCGTTCGCGCCCTTGGCCGAGCGTGGATTTATTGTGGCGTGTGGGGCGGTTGCACTTCCCGTGCGTTAGTGCGTGTGGCGTGCCCTTTTGCGGGGTAGTGGAAACGGCGCTAAAGCGATCCCCCCCGCGTTTGAACGGGGCTTATAAATTGAGGGGGAAGGGGCGGCGGGCATTATTCCCTCCCTTCCCCTGCTCTCGCCCTCTCCTTGCTCGAGGCGCGGCTCGCCCGCAGCCCAGCGACTCTTCTCCGTCGTCCTTCTTCCTTCCCTTCCATCCATGGCGCTGCCGTCGGGCTCTTGGATGGGTTCAATTCACCGACAACAACATCCGCAAACCAGGTTGGGCGCTTGCGCGGGCGTTTGGTGTCGCCTGCCCGTGCGGGCAAACCCGCCGGGCGGGGGGCGTCGTCTTCCTTACCCCGCCGGCGGCTCGGGCTGCGGGCGCCTTCTTCCGCCTTTCGGGTTCTTGGGCTCCAAGCACTATCTCGGCCGGCGCCATCGTCCCTCTCGGCTTTGTGACCCTGCGGGGGGTACAGGGCTCGAGCCGACAATCAACCTCTGGCCCTTCTTCTCCTTGAAGCAGCAGGGCTTGTCGGCGAAATTTGTCTTGCGGCGCCGCGTCATCTCAAGCGGTGGGCAGACTTCCCCAAGATTCCTCGAAGATTCGCCAAAAGTGGCAGAATTCTTTCTTCCGTGCAATCTTGGCGCGGAACCAATCAATCAACCCCTTCGCCATGGGCGCCCGGCGGCAAAACCCCGGGCTAAGCGGCGCCCATCCCGAGGAGATCGTCCGCCTCTGCGGCGGGTGGGTGATGAAGGATGCAAGAGGGCTCACCGGCCAGATCTTCTTGCCCGTTCATCACCGCCGGTCCTCCGCGGGCGCTCCCTCATCGGCGAATGATCGGCTGCGGACCCCAACCGAATGGGGTCGGGTGGCTGTCTAGGGAGTAGGCAGCGTCCCGCCATCTCGGGCCAATCTTGGAAGGATTGGCGATTGAAGCGCCGTACAGCCGGCAACCGGCGGTGAAACGGGTCTCCTTACTTTGCCGCTCTTCTTTTCGTCCCGATGCATCGGGGGTTCTTTGAATCGACGGCATCCTTCGCCCGGGCTCCTCTGGGTGGGGGCCAGGAGCGCCCAAGCGGCGGGGTGGCGAGTCGGCGTCGGCACTATCGGGCCCGGTAAGCCAGTCTTCTTCATTTTGTCTTGATTTGTTGCCGCGTCGCGGGGATCTTGGCCTAGTTGCGGTTGGCGGCGTTGGGGGGCACGGGGGCGGGTCCCCCATGGGGCGGCGCCACCGCTAAAGGTGTCGTCGCGACCCGGGATCAAAAGCGCCGAACCGGGAGCCAAGGCGGCCAAGAAAAGCAGATCCGGTCCGGTCTTGGCGGGGTAAGTTCTATTCCGCTTCGCCTGGATTTCTGTCTTTTTGCTTATTTGCCTTCTTTTGGTCTCCGATTTTGGGGCGAGGTGGCGCGGGCCCAACCACCGAGGACGCGTTTGGAGCAGTCCGACCTCCCGGTCTGGCGGGGAGGAGGGCGACTTCGGACCTCGGCTGGACGACGGCGAGCCTTGGCTGGCGTGGGACGGGCGGCGGAGCGGCGGGCGGTCGGGCTTGGACCCGGCGGTGGCGTGGGCGGCCGAGGGCCCGGGCGAATGCGGGGGCATGGTGGTGGGCAAGTTTTGAACCGTCGTCGGTGAAGGCGCGGCCCGTGGGGGCGGCCAGTGGTGCTCCTCGACCGGGAGGTTGTGGAGGTGGGGCGATACCCGCGAGCCGACATTTGGGCCAGCGAGGTATGGGGGGCGGCGTCGGGCGCCCGAAGCGGCGCCCGGGCCTCGGCTATGGAAGAAAACCGCGGCGGTCGAGTGCGCAAAAGCGCCCGGTGTCTGGTCGCCGTCGGCCGGAAAAGCGTCGGAAGGTGCTGGCCGCCCATAGCGGCGATGAAACATCTTAGTGCCCGGAAGTGGCCCAAACTGCCGTGCCATAGGCGGGAAGGCGTGGCTCCCGGAACCCGAAGGAAGCGGCCTGGATCGATCGGCCGCCGTCTGCGAGCGACCAGGCGCTTTGAGGCCCGCCCAGGCGAACGGCGGAGCGCGTGACCGGCGCCCGTCTGGTAAGTCCTTCTTCTTCTTGTTTTCTTGATATTTTATCTCGTGAGGCGGCGCCCGGCCCAGGTGTACCCCGATTGAGCCAGCGTATGATTGGGCCAAATCTTAAACCTTGTGTTGACTTTGGTCTTCTTTTACATCTTGGCGCCTTCGGGTTGGGGCCTACAACGGCTCTGGGCGCATCGGGAGCTCAAGGGGCTTGCTGCCAATGAGGAGGACCGTGCCCGGGGTTCTTCTTGAGCTCTTCTCTTCTAGTGGGCGCTAACCCCTGCAAATCCGATTGCCAAGCATGTATTGGGCCAAATCTTAAACCTTGTCTTATTTTTCTTCCTGAGTTCTTCTTCCGGGAAAGGTCTTTGTCTTGGCGGACCGCTGTTCGCGTCATCACTATGGTGTTCTTTCCCGTCCCGGCGTCGGGGCCGGCGGCGGGCGCGGCCGGATCTCTGGAGGCCACCGGCTGCCAGCTTGGCGGGTCTAAAACCGCCTCGAGCAGTGGAGTTTCTTAAGCGGAGGATGCCAAAGGCGGTGGGCGCGGCGAGCCTGGTGGCGGACCGCGCCGCGTGGCCGGCGATAAGGGGGCTCCGGCGAGTGGGCGTCTGGACAACCACCGGCGGATAGGCCCCGCAGCAGGCTGCCGCCGTGGTGGGGGCCCGAAGATAAGGGCGGCGGGCGGCCCTGCTAAGGCGGCCACACGGGAAAGGTGCTCGAGGTGGGACCATGTCTTGGGCGGGGCGGCGTGGTATGTTGCTCAAAGCGCCTGGAAGGTCCTTCTCCGTAAATCTTTCTTCTTTGTTGTTCGGGTGGGACCGACCCTTTCTTCCTTGTTGCCCATCGACTTGCCGCCGCTCTGAGGGCCTTTGGGAAGCGGCGGTGGCGGGAAGCCGTTTGTCGGCGTGACCCCGGGCGTTAGGTCCGGGGGAATTGGCGGCCGGACCTTCCGGAATCGTTGCCGCTCGAGGCCGGCTGGGGCCTTGGGCCAGATGGGCCTGTCGAGGGACCCGATGATGGCGGCCTTGTGGCGGGTTCCGTCCATCCGGTGCTTCTCGCCTCTGGCCCTGGTTGGAGATGGCCCGGATCGCCTGGCGGGGCGGCGTTCTGCCGCCCGGGCGGTGCTGATGGCGCTCGGATCGCTGTCTTCATGGATCTTATGGGCCCGGGATGGGTCGTGGCCTTCGAACCGTTGCGGGGAATGCGGCGGATCGCCTCCGGGCCAGCTTCGCCCGGTTCGACTTCCGCGAGTTCCATCCGGAGCAGGCGGAAAACAGCCTTGATGGTGGTGGCGGCGAATCGGCTTGCTTCTTGCGACCGGAAACCTCGGAGGAGGGCGTCTGATGGGGCGGAGGAAACCGGTGCTTTTGGACAGGCCGGGGAGAACCGTCGGCGTCATGGCGAGGAATGCGAAATCTTTGTGGAAAATTTGTTAATGCAGGTCCACCCCCCGGGGGTTTTAGTGTAATGAACTCGGACCGTTGGCCTTTGCTTTGAAACATTTATGTTAAATGTTGTGAGTGTTTATTCGCCTTACGCTATTTTGAACTTATTTCATCGTTGATCCTCCTGGGCTTCCCCAGCAGGGCGGCGAGGCTCGGTCCGTGACAAGGGTTCGGCTCTTGAGGCGCGGAGTTAGTCCTTAAAAATGTTTGGCCAAAAACACCTTTGGGCGTGGCGGCAATCCAGCGCGGTTGGTGGCCGATCGTCGCTAACAGTTGGGGCGTCGGGCGGGTTAGTCGACCGGGCTTTGACTTAGCGTATGAATGTGGGGGCTTTAGCTGTTGCACTTGCCCACCGTCGCGAGCTGGATCTGCGGTTTTAGGGTGAAGTGGTTGACATCATATCTTCGGGAATCACTAAGCGGCGGCGGGTGATGATCAAGCCGGCCAGCCCGAGCCCCGGGCGACTTGTCGAGCGCGGCGGTTCGATAGTGGTGGTGTGAAATATGGGCCAATAAATTGGTGGCAAAAGGCGGCCCCGGTCTCTTCGGGGACTCCATAGTTTCATATGCTTACAAAAGGCGTGGATACATACATTCATTGACTAACTATAAAGCAGACGGAGGAGTTCCGGTTCCCGGCGGGTCGTTTCTTCACGGCGGTGTCCCTCTTGCGCTTCGATTTGCGTGCATCGATGAGGTAGGGCGTTCGATGCGCAAAAGCCCCTCCGATGGTAGCCTTCCCCATGGAAGGACAACTTGTGGCCTGCTGCTCTTGGGCGAGTCGGAAGGGCGAGTCGCCTTGCCCGGAATGCGAGAAGCGATCTTCTTGCTATGGTAGTGCCTCAAGCCTTGCGGTAGATAGCCCGGCTAAGTGCGAAGGCGCCCCTCTTGAGCGGCCCGTCTTCCTCTTTTTGCCTCTTCTTCCGTTACATCGCGGCGCGGTGAGTCGAACTTCGGCGTCGGTGGAATGATGGCTTTAATCCGTGAAGCGAGGGAGGGGTGAACCGTCGCCGGTTTGGGTTTCGCGACTCCGAGAGAAGGGGCAACTCGTCAAGCCAACGCGGTGGCGATAAGTGGCTCAGCGAGTGGCGGCTTACCGGACGGGATGATCCGTTGGCCCTTCGACCTGACCGTTGGACTGCGGATGTGCCCCGAAGGCCAGGTCGGCGGATGCGGAGATGGAACGTATTGCTCGGCGCGCCCCCGAAGTTGGTGCCGTTACCGGTGATGATGTTGTTGGCATCTTTAGGCGCCCGCTATTCCTTGATGAACCGGACGGTTGTTGGCCTGTCGATTCTTGATTGGTCTTCCTCGATCCATTTGGTGAACTTGTCCGCCACCAGCGGTCGTCATCCGCCTCGGCAGTGTTGAAGGGTCCCACCATGTCGAGTCCCGGACCCCGAAGGGCGAGCGTCGGTATGGTTTGATCTTTGAAGGGCTGGTGGCTGCGTTCTTTGAAAGGCGGCATCCCGCGCGAGGATGGCGACTTCGGCGTCTTGAGGCCATTGGCGATGAAATTGGCAGCCCGCGATGGACGAGATCGGCGGCTGCCCCTATTGGTGAATGTCGGGAGGATGCGATGCGCGGTCCCTTTCGGTTGGGGAACACCGGTAGAGCTGCGTTTGGGAGCTCGTTGTTTGATGGTGTAGGAGGATGCCCGGGCTGAACTTGCGAGCCTCGGTCTGTTCATAGAACCCGTTCTCTAGCCATTCGATTCGGCGGGGCCCAAGATGGGGCCGTGATGGTGGTGAAACGGCCACGGTGGGTTCGGTCGGCGGCTCTGGGCGGGTTGAGCAACCCGGGTTGGTGGCGGCGGCGGCGTTCGATGATGGTGGCGGGTTGGGAAACAGCCCGGGCGGGTTGGCGATCCGGGCCAGTTCAGCGATCCCGGGCGGCTTGCGGCGACGGTTTCGGGGCGTGGGTGGACTCGGTCGGATAAGCAGCGGATGGCTGCGTAGGTGCTCGAGGGCGCCGGGGCGGGATAACAGCGTGGGAAGCGATCTTGGCGGCGTGTCGGCTGCCTCGTTCTCCGCGGGGGCGTGGAGGAACTCACACCCAAAAGGTCCGGACACCACGGATGAGGCGATAGCTTACCATGTTGGGGTCTGAGCGTCCCCTCGCCCGAAACCCTGTACCACCAAGTCCGTCGCCCAACGGGATCGCCCGGATGCGAGTTCCGGCAAGCGGGCCGTGCACAAGAGCCGTGTTGGCGGCGTTGTTGGGCGGCTAAGTGGATCTGGGCGTGGCGGGTTGGTCACCGCCGGGGATGGGTATGATGCGGCCCCTAAGCGAGTCCATCTTGGACCCGTCGAAGTGCATGGCCAATCGTCGGTCGGGAGGTGGCGGCGCTTGGGTCTCGGTCGGTCGGCGAAATCAGCGGGGCCTGCGACTTGATCGTGGTCCGGGGGCTCGTAGAGATGGTGTGGCCAGCTAATTTGGATCGCCCATGGCGACCCGGGGGGCGTCCGGCACCGATGATTTCTCCGATAGGCGCTATCTTGGAATGGCGACATGCTCTTGAAATCTTGCTTGACTTCTTGGCGGTGAGGTACCGCCGTAAACATCTTTGGTAGTCGGGTAGTTCTGCTTGGAGGTGGAAACGCCGCTCAGGTGTGGGCAGATGGATGACCTGGATCTTGCCCTTCTCCGATTCGACCACCAACCCGTCTTGCCGCCGGTCGCGGCTATGTAAACAACAACGACTCCTTGTCGGTTGGCGGCGGGCAGTGCGGTGGAAACTGCCGAGGTCTTGGAAGCCGCCTGCCTTTCGTTCCCTCGAGCGGGCTTGTTTTCTTCTTTGTGAGGCAGGTGCCTTCTCGCCCACGGCGAAAGGCCGGGCAAACCTGTGAACCCGGACATCCGCGGCGGGTTTGCTTTGCATCGCTCGATGGCCGATCTTCTCGGGTTTGCCCGATTCGGCGTTCGAGGGAAACCGAGCAACTTTCCTGGGGGCCCGAAGGGCACTTTTCGGGTTGAGCTTGACCTTGTATTCCGGGAGGTTGGCGAATGTTTCCTTCGATTAAATCGAGGTGTGTGTGTGCTTGTCTTCACCCGATATCGTCCGCTACCGTGGATGTTTTTCCGATTTTGAGCACTTCTTCATGCAGCGTTGGAAGGTGGGCGGCGTTCTTCAACCGCGACATGGTGATGTGCGATGCGCTCAAAGGCGTGATGAAGGGCGCCGGGGCATCGGCGGGTCGGCGATCGGTGATAGCGGAGTAGGGTCTGGAAGGACACAGCTTCGCACCGGTGGTGGTCGATGACTTGGTGATCGGGGGGAAGCGGATCCTTGGGACAGGCCTTGTTGAGGCTGGTGTAGTGATACACATGCGCCCGGTCTTGTTCTTCTTCATGGCGAGGCTGGATTGGCCAGCCACTCGGGTGAAACACTTCCATTATAACCGGCCGCCATGAGCTTGGTGACCTCTTCACCAATGGTTCTTCTCTTCTCTTGGAAATCGGCGGAGGGTTGGACAGGCTTGGCGTCCTTGCGGCGTGGAGTTTGAGCTCGGCGTACTTCCTTGGGATACCGGCATGTCTTTGGGGGTCCATGCGAAGATATCCCGATTCTCCCGGAGGAAATCGGAGCTCGCCTTCCTATTCTTTGTCCCGGGCGCCCTCGACAACGTGCTTTGCGGGGGTCTTCGGGTTACTTCACTTTCTTGTTTCCTTGGAGGGCTTGAAAGCCCTCATCGGCGGGGTCGGTCGGGATCGACACGTCGGAGGCCTCGCCGGCGGGACAACGATCCGGTCGTGGCGCTCCTCGGCAATGACCAGGACTTCGGCCACTTAGCGCCCGTCTCGGGCGCCTCGATATTCGGTAGTCACGGTGGGGTAATGAGGCCCTTGGGACCCGACATCTTCATCTTCGGGCATAGTGGGGGACGCCATGAACTTGCGGCCCGGGGGCCCAAGCGGCGGGTCCGGAACAGGTCCACCACCTCGAACCAGATTGGTTCCGTCGGAAGTGGTGGTGTTGGCCAAAGCAGGCGTCAAGCTGGACCCGGCCAATGGGTGGGAGAGGCGGTGCGATGCCGTGGAAGGCGGTCGGGTTGGCTCGGTCTTGCCTTGTGGGAGCTTGGTCTCGTGTCGCGGTAGGATGTTGATCTGCTGCGGCCGATGAGGACTTCGGCGAACTTGCGGTGCGGTTGGCGGGCCGATCGTAGGGTTGAGGGCGGGTACCCACGGACTCGGCATGACCACGGGTGATCCTCCGGGTCTAGGTGATGGGCGCTCGACCAATGCATGAAATCCGTCTTGGCGGGGAACGGCGGTGTTCACTTTCTGTCGGGCGCTCGCTGCGCTTATCGCCCGAGTGGTGAAAACGGCGTCGCGTTCTGGTCGGGTGCGTCGTTCCGCATCCGCGCTGCTGGCGAAGCGGCGGTGGGCGGGCGGTTGTCCCATGCCGGGCCGGGCCGGGGGGCGGGCGTCGCCCCTCATGGGGTGAGTGATGGTGCCTGCCGAAGCATTTGTGGATGGTCTTGCGCCCTTTGGTGCTTGCATGGGCGTCGAGCATCTCTTCGCTCATGGCGGGTTGCCATGCCATCTTGCCGGTCTGCGGTAACCCGCAGGGTCCGCCCGCGGGCCGGCGGCGCTGAAGCGGTTGTCGTGATGTTGCCGGTTGCTCGGCCTTCGCTTGTTTTACGGTGGTTGCTGCGGCCGCGCCGCCGGCCCCGTGGAGGACCGGCCGCCTTGCGGCCTCGTCGCGCCCGGATCTTCATGGCGGGTCGGCGTTGGCGTCTTGTCGCCGTCACCATGGCCGCCATGGTGGCGGCTCGAGCGTAGAACCTTGTGCGAGGAGGGTGCCGTTCGGCACCGGGAAAATATTGGATCCTGGACTTCATGGGCGCCCTCACAACTATTCCGGATCTTGGTTGCGTCGGAGTATTTGTGGCGGTCTCCGTCGGCCCCTAACACATGGCGGCCGGGGGGCCCGGGCTGTATGTCCCGTGAAGTTTCGGACAAATGCTTCTCGAAATCGACCCATGCATTGATGCTGCCCGTCGGCGAGCTTTCAACCATGTCCGAGCGATCCTTGGAGCATGGCGGTGGGTAGCGCGGCGAGACCACGATTACCTGGTGATGCCAATGGCCGTGGTGTGGTCGGTGAGCCATCTTACACCCGGTCCCATTTGCCCGGGGTTCGTGGGGCGTGAATCCCGGGGAAGGCTCCTCCGGATCGTGGGCGCCCGCCCGGCCCGATGGCCGCTCTCCTCCACCTCCATGGGCGGCAGCTGATCGGCGGTGGGAGCGAGTTTGGCGGCGGGGCCGAGGGCAGGTGGTTGGCGACGGCCAAGGGCGTCCGTCTTTGGGGTCTCTAAGGGCGGGCTCATTAGCGTCGATGGGGTGCCGGCGGGTTCGCGGGTCGCCAAAGCGGCGGACCCGCCGGCTTGCGAGCTGGTTGGCGATCTGCGGGTGTTGGGGCGTGGAGGGCTCGCGCATCCCCCGTCGCTCCCGAGCTCCGCCCGCGGTTGGTCGAGGCCGCCGCGGCTGCCTCCGCGCGCATGTTCTTTGGGGTTCGTAGACAGTCGGTGGGCGAAGGCCGGCTGATCGCTCCTCCCGGGCGGTATCAGGGCCCGGCTTGCTTGGGCCGTGAATCCGTGGGGGCGTCGTGCTCCATCTGAACTTCGGCGGGTCTGGTGGCGGCCAGCGTCTCCGGACGGTCCATTCTGGCGCGTCCTCGAAACTGGTTCGGGCTTCCAACGTTGGTGGCGTCGGCGTGGGCTGATGGGGCGGGGCTCGCATCGCCCAGCGTGCAGCGGTCGGTCGTCTCCGTCGGCGCGGCGGCTTTGGCGGCTCTTCTCGTCTTCTTTCGGCGAGAAGGCGATCACCGTGGGAACCCTCGTGGGTGTCCCGCCCACAATGAATCCGCGGGAAAGGAAGTCGAATGGCGAGCACCCTGCTAGGGTATTTCGTCGGCTGGAGCGTCGGAATCATAATCTTATGAAGAAGCGCGCCAATGGCGTCGTCCGCGGGCGGGACTTCGTCGGAGTAGGAAGGGCCCCATCCGGCATGCTTCGGCCAGTTCCTCGAGCTGCCCCGGTGGGCCCCAAGCTGTTGGTGGGCGCGGCTAAGGATGGCTAAAAGAGGAGGAGGCTTGAGGCCCTGGTGGGGGCCGGAGGTTGATATCTTGTGGCCAGACCGGACATACCAGGTTGGGGCTCTCGGGAGATAACACCCCTGTTCTGCCGAGTTTAGTTGGATGGTCGATGGTACAATGTTGCTCTGGGCTGTTTGGAGGAGGAAAGGCTGGGGCTCGGCTGCTCCTTCTCACGGTGTCCTCGTGTCTTTCAATATCTTGTGTTGTGTGTGTATGTCTTGTTGAACTCCGGGAGGTTTTATGGACCAACCCACCCAGGGTTACAATGGTAATATGCCGGTCGGTGGGTCCGTATAGTGGTGTTGGGGATCGGGCTGGGTCGCAGGGGCTTTGGTTGGCGGGTTCCCTAGGTCGGGCCCGCGTGCCTAGGGGGACTTCGGCCGTCTTGTCGTCGTCAGGGTGGCCGGGTGGTCGCGCCGTGTTCTCTTCGGGCCTCCGGTTCTTTGTCGTCGTGATGAGGCGGGAACCTTTTTCCCGCCTTAGTCGGGTGGTAAGCCTTTTTGCCCGCCGGTGACCACGGGCATGGCGGCCTTGTAGTCTTGGTCATCGTGGGAGTCGATCCCATCGTCCGGCTGGATGGGGCGGGGGGACCCATGGCTGGGTTGCCGTGGGCGCCCCAGGTGGGTTGGCTTCTGGGGAAGCAAAGTTCGCGGGTCGGGTTGCCTTCGTCGGCCGCTGCGGCGGGTTGGCGTTCCTTGGGTCGAGGTCTTGGCGGGTTTTGGCCTTGGGTCGGCGACCGGCTGGCCTGCCGGTTCTTGACGTCCGGGCCCATTTTTGAAATAGATCCGGGTTCCGTTGCTGCCGGGGTCCATCCCCCCAGTGGAGGTTGCACATGGCAAAGATGCGGTGCCATTCTTACCACTAGACATGGAGCTTTCTCACTAGTAGCTTCCCCTTGTCGGGTTAGCATCCGTCTCCGTGTTGGCGGGATCACCCACTTTCACGGAGCGGTGGAAAGTTTAAGCCCTTCTAAAATTCCTTAAACATGTCTTTGACCTCGGTCGTCATGGAGGTTTTCAATGTGTCCCATACATTGAATTCCTCCGTAATCGATTACCCCCATCTCCCGTAGACCATATTGGATTGCCGGGTGCTCTCCTACATCGACTCGGCGTCAACCATACTCTTGGACTATAAAGTCCTTAAATAGAGCGACTGTACCAATTGAAAGGATCGATATAGTTGATGAGGGGGTGAATAGGCAACTAACAATTTTTAGCTTTGCTTTACCAAATTAAACTTTGCATCAAAGTAAGTTGTCTAGATATGCAACTATGTGGACAACCTATTGATGCAACAATCCAAACACACAAACGCAAATCAATATAACACAAATAAGCTTGCACAAGTAAAGGGATGAGATAACCAAGAGTGGATCCGGTGGAGCGAGGATGTGTTAAAGTTCCTTCCTTTGAAGGAAATGCGTCTCCGTTAGGCGGTGTGGAGGCACAATGCTCCGAAAACCACTAGGGCCAATTCTCCTCACGCCCTCACACAATCGATCCTGATTCCACTATTGGTGCCCTTGAAGGCGCGAACCTTTACAAACAAGGTTGGGGCAATCTCCACAACAATTGGGGCTAGCGACACCACAAGGCTTCACCACAATGGACTATGGCTCCTGATGACCTCAACCGTCTAGGGTGCTCAAACACCCAAGGTAACAAGATCCTTAAAGGGTTAGTGGGGGAATCAAATTTCTCTTGGTGGAAGTATAGATGGGGCCTTCTCAACCACTCCGAGCAAATCAACATGTTTGATTGGCTAGGGAGTGAATCGAGGAAAATGGAGCTTAGGAGAAACAATGGAGCTTAGGGTTGGAAGAGGTGGTCAACTAGAGATAGGAGGCGACCCTTTTATAGTGGAGGGCGAAATCCAACGTTATCCACTAAACCAGCCAGCGACAGTACTACCACCGAGGCGTGGTACTACTGCAAGGCCATGCAGTACTACCATGGGCCACCATGGTACTACTACAGCTGCAGCCAGGGCTCGGCGAGCTGACGAGGGGTACTACCGGGCGCGGTACTACCGCTCCTCCTTGGGTACTACCGCAAGGCAGGAAAACCTAACTTTGGGAAGGCGTGGATGAATAAAAATACATCCGTGCCTATTTCTGCTGGAAAACAGCCGGTGCAAAAACCGGCCAGCGGTGCTACCGTTGGGGAGCGATACTACCCGCGTGGCTGCTGGATCGGACAGCGGTACTACCATCCTGGGCGGTACTACCGCGGGCGTGGATGTAAAAAATTACATCCGCCCTACTACTAGCATGGGGTGCGGCCGGGGGCCCGGAATGCGCCTCCGGAGGAGGGTGCTTCCGTGGGCTCCAGCGGTACTACAGGCGCTGAGCCGCGTACTACCGCGGGTGCCTGCGGTACTACCGATCTGGGAGCAGTACTACGCAAGCACACAACAACCAAGGCAATCCTAGCGAGGATAGCAGGATTGCTCCATAGTGCAAGGAAGGTGGAGACAAGGAAGGGGCAATGCGTGATGATTCCACCCAAACCTTTCGCGCTGACCCCTCTTAATAGTCGGCTTTCCTCTGAATCAAATCCACCAAAAAGAAACATAGAAAAGCCGTCTTCAATAGTCTTGAGGGCCGCAAACCGTCTTGTACCTACTAGTGAAGAAATGTAAGAAACTCAAAAGGCACACAATTAGTCCATAAAAGCATTGTCATCAATCACCACAACACCTAAGAGATAAATATGCACTTACACCGGGGTTTGGAATAATGACCAAGCGTCAAAACATCTTTGGGCGGGTATTATTCACCGTGGAGAGCCCATCACTTGTGGCTGACCCGATCCACCCCGGTAACTTCAACCGCCCGATTTACCGCTGGTGGGTCCTTGGTCCCTAGCGCGTGTTGAAAGATTCCGCCTCATAAACGGAAGGCGGGCGACTCGGTGTCTCCTCCTCATGACTTCATTTGAAGCGTTCTTATCCAACGTGAGCGGAAGGAATCGGCTTGGATCTGTTATGCTGAGCCTCCAAAACAGCCCGTTAAGCCATCTGGCGTTCTCAGCCGCCATCTCTTCCTTGGCGAGCTATCTCACCTCTGAATAATTAGCCACTTCCACCTTATATTGTTCCTGGTTGTCGGGGTTACTTCTACCTCCATCGATTATCGCTAGAGCCTCCAACAATTCGGTGAGAACTTGAGCGGCGAGGCGTGCGAGTTACTAGCAGCCGCCATTGCAGCCATGAGCGGAGGTCATAGCCATGGTGGTTTTGAACCAAGCACGGTTGTGTACCAGCCATAATGATCGTAACCCTTTTCGGTGGCACATAGGGGTCGAATCTGTCGCCATCGGAATAGCACACAAGCCGGCCATCTTGCAGTTGATACAATGGCGTAGTCCTTTGGGACGACTCACGATCAGAATAGATGGTGTCTCACCGCGGCGCATCCTTCCAAATTATTCTCCATGGATAAATCCAACAAAGGCGCTTCACGGTGGGTTGAACTTGGGTGGGTCGTGCACGCGAACCGTCTCTATGATGTCGGTGCGGATGTCCGGCTCGGGCCCAATTCGATCTTGCCCGATGAAGGCGTGGATTCGGGAAGGGTCCGGTACCCATACTCAATTGAGGCGGCCTCGGGGCCCTAGCCTGCATCGTCGATGTAGAGCTTGCCTGACGACTCTTGGTCTTCCAGCCACAGCGTATCCCTCGATCCCGAATCTTCCTTCAGAACTGAAACCCTGTTTGCTGGCCCCACGGTGGGTGCCAACTATAATGGAATTGTCACGGCAGATTTCCTAGCGAAGGACTTAGTGGTGGAGCCATCCAACTAGGTTAGCTTAAAGGGGTTAAGGCGGGACAAAGGACACATGAGTTTATCTTGGTTCGACCCCTTCTTTGGAAGGTAAAGGCCTAGTCCGTTTGAGGTGGTATTGCTTGGGTTTCGATTACGAGGGCGAATCGCAACCTAGTTCTCGATCTGTTGTTTCTTGTCCCTAAACCACCGCGGATCATCCCTTTATATGCTCGGGTTTGGCCTTGCGGCTCATAGAAGTCGGCGGCTTATACAGCGTGTCGACTTTGACCAACTCTCATACCTTACAATACAAGTCACACATATATGGCGGTTTACACCTATGGGACTTAAGTTGCCCTTTGGGCCGGGACCTTAGTAAGTCTTTTAATGAACCACCATCTTCAACATCTTCATGGGCTTTGTCTTGATGACCCGCCATTGGTATAACCGGCCCCTCTGGCGGGTCATACCCAATAGTTCTATCCCAACATAGGCCGTGGCAGGCGTTTCACAATCACGGTTGATGTAGTGAACTCCTTCATGCTTCAACCCGATCAAGTACGAATAACGGCACCTCCGCTTACGCCATGTTCAGCTGGTGATGTCCTCCGCCTTGTTGATCCGGCAAGATGGCGAGGTAGTAGATGAGTTCCGTCGGCCTACGCGCGTGGTAGCGATGATGGTGAAGTGATCTTGCGGGGCCTCGCCTAAGCACTAAGAAAATATGACCAGGGGTGTAAGCGGTGGAGGGTGCCACACGGCTAACAATTGATCCGGTGTATGCTGGCGCCCCCTCCACATATATATATAGGTGAGAGGGGGGAGGCAACTGGCGCACCACATAGGTGGCGGCCGGCCCTAGGGCTCTGCACTGTCGTGGTTGTCCGGCGGATGTCCTCATGAAAGGACTTAGTCGTGGAGCCATCGCTACGGGTTAGTTTGAAGGGTCAAACCGGACAAGGGACACATGAGTTATACTAGTTGGCCCCGATGAAGGTAAAAGCCTACGTCTAGTTTGTGATGGGATTATTGGGGTTTTGATGACCGGGGAATCGC
>JAHIAM010019527.1:0-41852 GCA_021605205.1 Aegilops longissima
ATTCAAGCAGCGTAGCAATCCGGCTAACCCAGCCCTCGCGAAAGTGCGAAGCGAGTACTACGCATACATAACTACGCTCTGGAGATACCATGGGCATAAGGGGAGGGACACGACCACAGCTGCGCCGAATGCGGCTCAACCGCGCGGGGGCTCCGATTGTGTCATTCTTTTTCTTTTTTTCTTTCTCCTTCTTACTTTCAGGACTCCATTTTCTGAGAAGTCTGTCCGACACTGGAATCGCCGAACTCACGATGCAACACCGACGGAAAGCGGAAAGCCCGCGTCGAGTGTTTAGGTGGTCTCTATTCTGAGCATTATACCTGTTTTACATACCATCCCGCAGCTTACCTCTCGGGGGACATGTTAGATAGTCCCATCCCTTGCTTATCGCACTATTTGTATCGTTCTACCTTTATTTAAATTACCTTTTGAATAAACAATACATAGCTTTTGCCTATTATTGCACTCCTTTCTTTATCTATATATATATTCATTTCATGACATGTTGCACCCGTACCCTTTAGTGCGGCCAATACTACGAGGGCTTAAGTACCCCAAAATTATGGTGTGATAAGTCCGAACACTTTCATGTCGGCACCCGAACTTATAGCATTATATGAATCGGCTCTGAATCGTGTCTTGGGTCAATAGTTGGGTTTGCCCGACTCGTGTTTTGGTACCTTCGTTCCGTTATATCGGCTAAGGTAGCAGGAGAACCACTGCGATTGTGCCTCGGTTGAGCTGGGTTGAGCACCTCGGTGGAGAAAGCTAAAACGGCCGTCATGATGAGGCGAGAGCGATGGCTGTTCGAGAAGTTTTTGAGTCCCTAAAGACTTATGCCGCTTAGGCGAGGCGAATTTTCCGGCCAAAGCGTGGATAAGCGCTTGAACTTCGGTCTTCGAATACTAGGAGAACCGCGAAATTTAAAATTATAGAATTCTATGGCTAAGTAAGGAGTGTTCCAAGCATTATAAGTCCGGTTGCCTTGTTACGTTCGTTTGAGCGCCTCCTCGATGGACCCAAGAATGGGAACAAGGCGCTCAAGTTTATCCCGAACACCCGACACTTTCGTGGCATAGGGTGAAACCAACGACTTGCCATCTCTCAAATTTGATAAGCGGCCGCCTGAAGGTAATATTTTAAATTAACAAGCGTTGCTGGCGCATATGAACAAGTTTTTCAGCGTCACGGGATAACAAATCTGAGTCTATTCAAAATTACATCTTTGGAGCACTCATTGCGCTATATGGCGGGCACCCTTTGGAAGGCCCTCGTAGTACATTTCGACGTCACGATGCTCCCGCTTGCCCTTGATGGCCCGTCGGTCACAAGCTTCTCCGCATCCAACTTGCCCCAGTGCACTTTAGCGCGGGAAAGGGCCGTCGAGGGCACCTTCAATCAGAGCGGAGAAAGCAGTGACTTCAATCACAGAGACGGCGTCCACCCGGCCGCGCACTAGCCCAAAGTAGCTCGAGCATGGCTTCTTCTGGCCACAACCCAGACAATGAGGCCCTTCATGGCCTGTTCGAGCGACCTTGTGGAGCTCGAACCAGCTACTTCAGCTGGTTAAGCTTAGAAATACCGTATGTCGGCCACTGCACACCTTTGAGACCGAACACCTTTTTCGTCGAGCTCCCTCTCTTGGCCTTGATAGAATCGGCGGCACATCGGACCACACTCTGAGAACCAAATCTGTGAATGCTCTGGACAGCTCCAGATCCGGGTAAGTAATAGGTAATTCACTTTCACATGCTTGCTTTGCATAAAGAATGCCGCACCGCTGCTATCTTATTTAATGATTCAATTTCTTGGAGGCTTTTGGGCCTCGGCCTTAGCAGCTTTGGCACTCTCAAGAGCCGAGGCAAGCTCAGACTCTCGGGTCTTGAGTCACGCTCCAAACCCTCGTGTTTGTTCACGAGCACAGGAGCTCTTGCCGCACCTCCTCCATGTCGCCTCCCCTTCTCTCGCTTTCGGTGTAGCTCAGCAGCACACTTTGCTTTCGAACGCCGACCCACGGACACTTCGCCAGTCGCCACCTCTTTCGTGGCCCTGCGATTACCCATGTTATTCCTGTTTTTTTATAGGCTGAAACCTTTCTATAAGGTATTTCTTTAATAAAGTATTACTTACCTTCCTTGTCCTCGAGCTGCTTCTTGGCAAGGCCGAGCATTCGTTCTCGGACTGCTCAGAGCTCACCTTCAATACATTGACCTCCATAGCCAGGTCTGGTGAGAGAATTAAATAGCGCAACCTGCATTCCCATAGTGAAACACTTATGTTAGACTCCTGCGTATATCTTTTTAGATCCTTAGTCAGCTTTTCTTTTCGACACGAACTAAGCATCAGGGGCTCTTTGTCTATCTGGTAATATTTTTACATATTCTAAGCTTACCTCAAAGCTTTGTTAGAAGGCTGATGCAGAGCCGATAAACCCGCTCTTGGCCGACTGGTGTATGGATCACCGCACTCCTATAGCGATGCGGTGCTCCTCGATAGAGCGATGTTAAGCGCCTCGATGCGCTATCCGGTGCCTCGATGGAATGAGCAGGAGGACATCGTCTTTCTTCTGAAGGACTGCTTGCGGACTCGGAACGGCTGAAGGTTCCGGCATGGAGTGGGGGGCGAGGCCAGACTTAGAGCCCTTGGGGTTCTCGCGCCAGCAGCGCTGGAGTCAGGAGGTTTCCTTGCTGGCGCCACTGTGCCACCTCCTCTTGACCAGAGCCCCCAGGGCACCACCTCGGCGTCGTCTGCGGCGTGGAGGCGATGAGCGAAGCGGAAGTGAAAGTACTCTCCATTTCCGATGAACCCGAGGGACCCACTCAGCAAGCGGCGAACTTCGCTCTTAGGCGGGCTGCATGATTGTTGACATTAGAGAACACTATGCAATAAAAAAAGCCATGGGTATCCGGACACTTATGATCTGCGAGGGGCCCGGCCCTCGGTAGGCCTCCTTCTCCTCGTCGTCGACATTGGTGGAGAAGTCGGAGGAAGGTCCTCCCCTTCTTAGACCCTCGGCCTCCCGGTTAGGCGGCCTTCCTTTCTCTCTCTCCCCTTTGGAGAGAGCTTCTTTTTCTCCTCCTCGTTCTTAGGAGAAGATTCTGCTTCGAATGCCAGCACTGGCGTCAGAGCTCGCCGAGTTCCGTGGCCTCCTCAGCCTTCTTCTGCGGCACCACATGGGAGTACGGGCGGCAACCAATCGATCGAGTCGTCGTGGGTCTTCCAACCAAGGCCGGACAGTTAATCTGTCAGGACTTCTTCAATGAGTCTGTCAAAGATTAGGAATTTTAGATCCCAAATAGGAGTCAATCTATGAAAAAAGAGTCCGTAAAGGGTAAAATAACTTACCTCGCCGGCTTGGCGCTGCGAGTTGTATCCTGATCTTTGTTAGAGGATCGCGGGGCTTGGCGCCATGACGGCACCTTCGAGGCATCTTACGTACGTGAGTGTCGAAGAAACGGCTCAAGGTTCAGTCTGTGTGCGGATCAAACTCCCACAAATTAAGGCCCGTTCTGGCATGGGAGAATCCGGCGGATGAGCATGACTTTGGACTACGTTGACAAGCTTGAGCTTCTTGTCCACTAGGTTTGATCACGGAGTTTGGAGTCCGATCAGCTCTTCCGAATCACCCCACTGCCGGCCAGTCTCTTTCCATGATGTGAGCCCGTGTAGAAACCGGATCTGAATCGGGGTCGCCGCCCATTTGGAGTCCTTTCGGCTCGATGATGTAGAACCACCCGATTTCCACCCCTTTATTGTCTCCACGAAAGAGCCCTCGAGCCAAGGACGTTGGGCATCCTGCCCACCATGGCGCCTCACTTTTCCGCTGTCGAGCGCCCACTATCTTGACAGCGCTAAAGGTCTTCAACCATAAATGAAGTGGGGTTGGATGCAAGGAAGGCCTCTCACCTCGACGATAAGCGTCGAGATATTGAGGGGATGAAGTTTGGGGCGAGATCATTGAAATCAGAACCATGGTAGAACATGAGCCCCAGACAAATGGGTGAAGTGGAAAACCTAGTCCTTGGAGGAAGTGGTAAGGAACACCACCCTCTCATGGGGCACTTGGGGGTGGGGATGAGCTGCCCCTCGTAAGATAGCCGACCGCAGCGATGTCAGCGGAAAAAGTATCAAACCTCCCATGCTCTCTTGATGTGCCCCTCCGTGAAGGAGGAGGCCATCCACCTGCCTCCGCTCGGACATAGTTGGAGAAGGTTGAGGTGGGGTGTCGCGGACTTAGGCGCTAAGGGGCTCGAGTGCACGGAAATGGATGAGCAAAAGGAGGAAAGGCGTAGGAAAAAGGTGGATCCTTATCCATTATATGGGCCGAAGACTGAGCTATCGTCCCCACCAGACTGGTAAAACTTCAACTTATCTCCCAAAGCGTCATAATCAATGGCGCGGGATGGGTTACTACCGTCCGTATTGATGAAATCCCAGAATAAGGGCACGATCTATGCTTTGATAAGGCGTGCCAAGAACCGCCACATCGCGCAGCTGAGGTGGAATAGTATGCAATTCATATAAAGGCACGGCAGGTGGTGTGATGTCGCCGCTGCGGAATACATCAGCGAATAAATGCAAAAGTTATTCTCTCTATGGTAGTATGTGGAACTTGTTTTGCGAGCGGACACTATCCTTGTGTTCAAAACCTTCTATAGAAGTGACCGGAGGAGGAACCCGCCTTGCAATGCCGAAGACAATATCGTGCGGACTACGTCGTCATTGAAGCTTTGGTTCGAGAGACTCTGCGAGGAGTCTGGACTAGGGGTGTCCGGATAGCCGAACTATCGCCGTGGCGGACTCCAAGACTATGAAGATACAAAGATTGAAGACTTAGTCCCGTGTCCGGATGGGACTTTCCTTGGCGTGGAAGGCAAGCTTGGCGATAAGGATATGTAGATCTCCTACCATTGTAAACCGACTCTGTAACCCTAACCTATCCGGTGTCTATATAAGCCGGAGGTTTTAATCCCATGGGGACGAACAACAATCATACCATAGGCTAACTTATGGGTTTAGCCTCCTTGATCTCGTGGTAGATCTACTCTTGTACTACCCTTATCATCAATATTAATCAAGCAGGAGTAGGGTGTTACCTCCATCGAGAGGGCGAACACTGGGTAAGCTTATCGTGTCCCTTGTCTCCTGTTACCATCCGCCTAGGCGCCGCGATTAGGGACCCCCTACCCGAGATCCGCGGTTTGTACACATGAGTACCCATACGGAATTCTGGTGAAATCTTGA
Organism: Aegilops longissima; assembly: GCA_021605205.1. NCBI lineage: Eukaryota > Viridiplantae > Streptophyta > Magnoliopsida > Poales > Poaceae > Aegilops > Aegilops longissima. The sequence continues at coordinate 5,245 of JAHIAM010019527.1, forward strand.
AAGAGCATCTCTAATATTCTGGCGCCCACACTAGAAAGGTATACCTATATTCTCAGAAATCGCCGGGGCAGGAGCACTCCGTCCTGTAGCCTTACTGCTTGAAAATGATAGAGAGCTAAACATGATTCCGCATAGCGAGTTGCATGACAAGCGACTTTTCTATACCCGTAACAATCCTTTTCAGCGTGAACTCCATGCAGACCCAGCAAACTTGTTTCTCCTCTATAACCCGGTCCTGTACGAAGAATGATCTCCTCCACCTTACGGGCTCGTTGGTGTACCACCGCGTCGAGCTTGTATTTTCATCGGCAACTATAGAATGGTACTCAATGGTGTTCAAAAAGTCATCCATGGCAGCGAGCAGCAAGGTGCCAATGGAATTCCTAAGACCTGCGACAAGGTTGGGGAGTGGCGAGGAAGTGAGGAAGCCGGCCCGATGTTACAATGGCTGTCGGCGTGAAAACCTCACAAAGCAAATCCGATATTTAACCTTAATGACGACCTTTGAGTTACAATGCGCATTAATGTGAACTAGGAACAGCGAATGAGCGATTGTGCTACGAGCTATTAAACCCATACACTTCGTAAAGTCACGGTACATGCACAAATATTTAGTGCCGTGGAGAGAAATCGAGGAGCCTATAACTTTATTTTACGATGGCTGTGCACCTTTGAATAGTCACATCGCCGCGGCATCGGTCATCAATTCCTCCTTTGAAAAAGACCACCGGAAGAATCCAATGAAACAAACAAACAATATTACGTCGCCTTAGATCCGAGGCCAAAACTCATCGTGCCTCATCTAGCTAGATTCACAACATACGTCCCTCGATAGTCAAAGGCTGGTTTAATTGAAGCCGGGTGTCACGAGGCACTGCGCTTTATACGTGTCTACCGAACGCGGGTACACGAACACACTAACGCGCTTACGTGTCTATTCCACGAACGGGTATCACCACAAACTGCACGTGGAGATGGCGGCAGCAACTCACCGAAACCGTAATCCCCGACAACAAAGGCGCAGAATGTAGCCTCTACATGCGTGCCCGACAACGAAACTGCGAATCTGACCTTGCAATTAATGTTCTCGAGCCGCGGCTAGACACCCTAATCGTCTGAGACATGGAATTACAGACTTCTCCCGTTGAAAGTGCATTATGCCGACTTGAGGGGGGGTGAATAGGCGATTTTGTGAATTCTTCTTGAGGAATTTGCCTGAGAGAAATTCCTTTGTGAAGAACTACTACAGCGGAATAAGTACTCAGAAGTAAAAACATAACAAAAGACAAGCATAGTCATCATGATGAAATGAAGACAAGTAGAGAGTCTGAAAGCGTAATCCTTTGGATAACAAAGGATGAAGACAAAGCGGTGAAGAAATTAGAACTGAGAGTAATTAAGAAAGTCTTGGTCAAAGTCTTCAAAACCAGAATGTAACAAGCACACAACACAATCTTGAGGAAATGGAAGAGTTGAGAAATAGAACCAGTTGGCTTGGTGAAGACAATGATTTAGTAGACCAGTTCAATCGTTGTCTCGATTGTACATCTGGTTGGGCGGCTAAGTATTTAAACACGAGGACTACAGTCCTCACCGTATTCTCCTTGAACTGAGGTCACGGACCTTGTCCAATCACTACATGGTAAAATCTTGGTGACTTCGAACCTTCACAAACTTAGGTCACTCGGCGATCCACAATTCCTCTTGGATGCTCTAGACCATGGCGCCCTAACCGTCGGAAGAAGCACAGATCTTGAGAGTAACAAGCGTCGGATCCACATGAGATCAATCTCTTGATGATGCTCAATCACTTTGGGTTTATGAGGTGTTTGGGTTTGGGTTTTCTTCACTTGATGATTTTCGCTCAAAGTCCTCGGAGGATGGGATGCTCTCAAATGACAAGTGTCGGTTTCTCTTGGAGTAGCCAACCAGCTAGTGGTTGTGAGGGGTGACTATTTATAGCCTGAGAACAGCCCGACATGATAAGACATAAATGCCCTTCAATGATATGACCGTTAGGTGGACAAGATATTTTTGGGACAGGTGGCGCGTAACACAGCCAGCAGTGAGCAATTTGAGGTTCAAATTCCTCGGGGCTATCATATTCCTCCGTTGTGTAGGAAATCCGCGTGGTGAATTCCTAACTCCTCGGTCAGAACAAATTCCACGGCAACAGAATAACCGTCTACATCCTTTGAAGAAATTAGTAGGCCTATGAGATTCAATGGCTTCCCCACTGAAGGGATTGGTAGAGTGTAGAGATTTGAGTTGAGCATCACATGGAAATTTTTCCTTAGTATTTCCTCGACCCCTTTCATGATGCGGTGTTTCCTATGACTCAAGAAAGAAAATGAAACTATGAAAACAAAAGTCTTCACGCTTCATGTTCCTCAAATGAAAACCAAGTCTTCAAGGTCACCAAATTTTTCACTTTCAAAGTCTTGAGAAAGTCTTGAGAATATCAAAGTCTTGAGTCGAAGAACTTCATTTTTAGAAATTCGACTTTCTCTATAAATATCAAACTCCTCCTTAGACTTATAGTCATGTGTACACTCCTAAGCATATTAGTCCCTTAACCTATAAGTCTTCAATACACCAAAATCACTAAGGGCACTAGATGCACTTACAATCTCCCCATTTTGGTGATTGATGACAATATAGGTTAAGTTTTCAACGAGGATAAACATATGAAGTGTAAATACTGATATTGAGAGATTTGATTGCAAGATATAGAAGAACTCCCCACGAAGATGTGCATAGTGAGAATTTTCTTTTGAAGCATTGCACACTTGAAGAGTTGAATCATGGAGATCTCCCCTATATCTTGTAGTTCATACGCATTTGACATATAATATGAAGAGGTGAAATGGATAATGAAATATGGTGGTGATGTAATTTAGCATCATGCAATAATATTAACGAGGAATAAGCATAGAATAACGCATCAAAAGTGTCGAGAGCACCATCGGGTTTAAGTTTACAACTCGATCCAATAAAGTTTCAGAAAGAGCGAGTTGTAACTTAGCAAAAATTAAGCCCATATAATAGACCGGCTTGAAGACTTACTCAAATTTCTCCCCTTTGTCATCGAAGGACCAAAAGGATCGGCGAGGACTAACGCCCACGAAGATAATCAAGTTGATGGCGCTTGCGCCCATCGTTGTCGAAGTCGGTTGTTGTAGTAGAGACACCGCGGCTATGTCGTCAAATCTTCATGTTCATCGATTGTCCTTGTTGATGAAGAATAGGAGCTAGCCACCAAAGAAGGAACCTTGACCTTCTTGTATTTCTTTGGAGGAGGTGCAGACCAGTCAAATTCTTCCTTGAGACCCATTTTCTTTAGATCTTCTTGCTGTAGACATGAGGCAGAACAACCCGAATGCAGTTGAAGGTTTCATGGAGGTAGTATTGGTTTTCTTCAACTGCATTGTGTGTTGAGGTCATGTTGTGAAGAATTGAACCAAGCCAGCTTGACCCATTTATGATTGTGATCAACTTTACGATGAAGACTAAGGAGTAACTCACGATTAGTCATCACCACAGGTGTTGTGCCTTGAGGATTTTGCTTGGCGATATGGTGGCCGAGTCATGAGTGGTGAGTCATCATTGGTGGAGTAGGATGCAGCCTTGCGAAATTGACCATCAATGGGCCAGATACCTTCATCTATAACAATGTTACCTTGCATTTGTCATCAATTTGGGAAAATGTCCGTTTGAGGACTTTAATTGGAGGCAAGTAGCATGAAGTGGTTGAGTGTCGACTTTGTAGTTGAGTGAAGACCTTGTTACGATGAATCTCATAATCCAAGGTGCATAAGGCTTCACTCAAGCGGTGACATAGCAATATTGGCGAGTCCTCATGAAGAAATCATGGAAGTTGGCGGGGAACCCCATGAATGATATTGAAAAGCAGATTCTTCATGATGCCACGACTTCTTCATCATTTGAGTCGTGGCCTTTGATAGAACTCATTGTCTTGACGAGAATGTGATAGACAGTCCGAAGGCACATATAGTAGTTCCTTGACGAGGAATTTGGTTGAGGGCCTGCCATGGCTTCAAATGCTTCATCGGCACTTGCATGTAATGATTATGTAGCTTCGGGTTCACTATAGGCATAGCGAGCACCTTCAAGGGAGGGCTGAGTGGTAGAGCCGCGAAGCAATTCAAGTCTTTGGTGCCTTATGGTGAGAATATTTTGGACATCTAGTCCAGCACCCATGAGGTCACATCTTGAGAATCTCTGTGATATGCAGCATCGCCATAGAATTGAAGAATGAGTTCTTCATTCCAATCACATATGTCGATGTAGAAGTTTAACAGTCCAGCGTCGTGAAGAACACTAAGGGCGGCTCGAAACAAGCAAGAGATTCCATGTCCACGTGAGGAATGTGTGCATGGTCGAAGACTTTGTCTTTGTCGAATATCGCAGAACGAATAGAAATTGGCTTGACTAGCAGTCGAGCGCCGCCTCACTTATCACGAGCTGAATCATACGGGTTGTAGTCGATGAAGAATACGTACTCATGAAGAAATCTTCAACCTTGAACTTTTGCTTGTGTGAGAATGGATCCTTTGGTTTGAAGAGGAGGAGTGTCGTTGAGTTGCATCACCACCTCAGGAATCATAATCTCACGGTTCATCGAGTGAGGAATTTCTGGTTCCTCTTAAATGCGATGCGTGTTGTCATATGATTAGCAGACAGCAGTTTCTTCACACTAGTGGCTGGAATTTCTTCATCTTTCGGGCGAAGGTGGGGTGAGTTTCTTGAGCCCATTTGAGCGGTTGGTGCGAGGGGACTGGTATTTGTTGTAGCTGGGTGAAGAGTGGAGGTGTGGGTGTTGACTTTCCCAAAAGTCATTATTCATCGTGGCGTAGTACTCCCAATATCCCGTCTTCATCTTCCATTTCTTCAATGCCAGCCTCTTGGCCGTGGTAGGGGCATTAGCGAGAAACAAGCTGGAGTTGAAGGGATCGTATCCACTTCAATTTCTTCATCAATCTGCTCCCCGCAGTAGCGAGAATGATTTTCTTCATCAAATCCGCTAGGGATCTCATATTCTTCACCAAAAGGAACAAGGTCCTTTGATGGCATGGTTGAAATTTGGAACAACATCAATTGGATTAGCAAATGAACTCGTCATAGGCTTATTTTTCTTGGAGCTGAAGAATCGGAAGCGGCTGATGCTTTCCTTTTCTTCGACTGCAGCAGCTCTGCAGCCTTGGTCTTCTTCATCGATGCAGATGGAAGGATTGGAGTTAGTGTAAGTAGCGGGAGGAGGCTGAGGAATCTGGTTGATTTTCTTGAGCTGGCAGTCGGTTTCTACTGACTTCTTCACTTTCTTCAGGAACACCAATAGTGGATGCCTTGGCAATTTCCTCGGTAGTTTGGAATGGAGTCATCAGGACTGGAACTAGCATTTTCTTCAGCAGGCTGAACTTCATAAGCGGTCTTGGCATTTTCTTCAGTTTGCTTAGCAAAAGCTTTGGCTTGAGGAACTTCTTGTTGCGATGGGGCTGCAACATTGGTGAACTTCTCGGTCGGTTTGACAAACCTGACTTTGGCTCCCTGCCAATCAGCATAGTAAGCGTTGAAGTTATGTTGAGGTTTGATTTGTTGGATTTTGATAAGTTCGCCGGTTGTCATAGAAATAGCGTTAGTCTTGAAACTTCTCCTTCTTGTCTTTGGAGCTTTCTTGATCACTGGCCAGCTCATACTTCCATTTCTCTTCTTGGATGAAATGAGTCGCATATGATTTTGACGGTGTCAACTTGAAGTCAGGCATAGGAGTGTTTGGGTCCTTGTGCGGAGATCAATATAATCGACGATCAGCCTTGGATCCAAAAGCGTTGGCACATTTGTGCCTTTAGGCTCTAGCTGACTTTTTGCCTCGATGATTTGCAAGTTCTTCATCATCAGCCCGTCTTCTAAAGGCGGCACTTGGAAGGTGACACTTCTTCTTCTTAGGACTTGGCGAGGACCTCGTCCAGCGGTTGCCTTAGTCTTGATGAGTGGGACCCGTTGAAGAGGTGGGTGCAGGTGAGGAACTTGCTTTGAGACACATGCAATGGAAATGCATGCAAATCCTTTGCGCGCATCAAGATGCTGCAGTCTTGAGGACTTTGTCGAATAAACTGAGGACTTTGGAGGGTTGAGGATTTTGGAGGAGCAAGGAGCAGCATGAGGTTGGCCTTGAGGACTTTGAAGATTCGGCCGTGAGGAGCCGCTGTTGGTGAAGCTTACCTGGCTTGCGTGCAGAGCTTCTTTGCCATTGATCTCTTAAGCTTGACAAAGGCCTCGATGGTGGCAAGCTGACAGACGACGAGTCATTGAATTTCCTCCACTGCTTCTTTGGCTTGTCTCGCCAACTTGCTTGGCGCTTGGCCCATTCTTGAGAGAAGTCCTCACACACGGTCCTCCTTTGTATTCTCCTTGAACTAAGGTCACCAGACCTCATCAAATCACTCGTGGTAAGTCTTGGTGACTTCGAACCTTCACAAACTTCGGTCCTTTCAGCGATCCACAATTCCTCTTGGATGCTCTAGACCATGGCGCCTAACCGTCTGGAAGAAAACCACGATCTTCAAAGGTAACAAGCGTGGGATCCGCGCAGGATCAATCTCTTTAGTGATGCTCAATCACTTTGGGTTTATGAGTGTTTGGGTTTGGGTTTTCCTCACTTGATGATTTTAACTCAAAGTCCTCGGAGGATGGGATGCTCTCAAATGACAAGTGTCGGTTTCTCTCGGAACAGCCAACCAGCTAGTGGTTGTAGGGGCAGCTATTTATAGCCTATGGAGCAGCCGACATGATAAGACATAAATGCCCTTCAATGATATGACCGTTAGGTGGACAAGATATTTTGGGACAGGTGGCGCGCAGCTTTAACAAGCAGTCGGAAATTTGAGGTTCAAATTCACGAGGGCTATCATGTTCCTCCTTGTGTAGGCAATCCGCCAGCAAATTCCTAACTCCTTAGTCGAGAACAAATTCCTCGTGACGGAAGAACTTCATCTCTGTCACTGAAGAAATTGGTGAAGCTATGTATGAGATTTCAATGGCTTCACTCGAAGGGATTGGTAGGTGTAGAGATTTGAGTTGAGCATCACATGGAAATTTTCCATAGTATTTCCTCGACCCCTTTAAAAAGTACAGTGTTTCCTATGACTCAAGAAAGAAAATGAAACTACGAAAACAAAAAGTCTTCACGCTTCATGTTCCTCGAATGAAAACCAAGTCTTCAAGGTCACACAATTTCTTCACTTTCAAAGTCTTGAAAGTCTTGAGAATATCAAAGTCCTCGGTCGAAGAACTTCATTTTTAGAATCAACTTTCTCTGTAAATATCAAACTCCTCATAGACTTATAGTCATGTGTACACTCCACAGCGCGCTAGTCCCTTAACCTATAAGTCTTCAATACACAAAAATCACTAAGGGCACTAGATGCACTTACACGGCCTTTAAACCGCGGTTTTTGAATTGGCATTATCGGAAACACAGATACAAATCCTCTTACGCACAAATCCTCTGGATGCAAAAAGAAGTGGTAGAGGCATCGGTAAGAACACTACATTAGAGAGGCAAGGTTGCAAACTCTCGGGAGGGACAGCCATGTGACACGGAGACACATAGACACGATGAAGTGTATCACATGAGGATACATCAAATACAAGCACCGAATCAACGTTAGAATTGAAAGAGCCCACAGTTTTAAAATGTCTAGAGGCATGGGCGTGTAGAAAGCACAGGCACTGACCAGTCCGACGACCGCATCCCCTCACGGACGGGCATCGGCACCACGACCTGCGTGGAGTCACAGCCAGCGTGTCTCTGAGACAAGCGAATGGTCTCAGAGACGCCTGAAGGGCAGGCGTATCTGAGCCGCGAATTGCGACTTTTGTCGCATACTGGTCTGACTTTCGAATTAGCGTTCTCGAGGCGCGGGTACAAACCACGAGCAGCACAAAAGAGTGGTGGCGGAGAGCGCGGTTGTGTAATCACGAAGAGAAACTGCCGTGTGACACCACCATATAGAGACATCGGCGTGTGTCCGTGAGGTACATGAATAAGCGGAAAAGAAGCCCGCGGAAGTGCAGCCTCCACAAACACGGATGTGGGCTTCTAGAAACGCGATCGAAGAATACAAAGGCGAAGCTGAAAATGTTGCCTCATACATTACCATCGATGCGTCTCTTATGCGAATGTGTAAAACACAACAATACAAACACAAACAAACAGCGGTGAATATGTGTCCCCCTCACGGACCAGGCGAATGGCACGGAGGCATGTAAGTCGAAAGCGACATGGCGCTGAGACATGCAAATACTGCGTACAAAGAGACACGAATTAAAGCGTATCACGAACCCGGATTGCGACTTCACATAGTTATCGAAGCGAATTTTGCAAACAACACTGGGAGCACAAAAGAGTGGTGGAAAAACGCGGTTGTGTAGTGTCAAAACGAACTGCCATATGAAACCAGCGCATTCTGAACATGGCGTGTGTCACGGATGTACACATGCATAGGCGGAAAGAAGCCCGCGGAAGGTAGCTTGAACATACGCGGATGCCCGGATTCACCGAGCCGCAGTCCTAAAGCACACAAAGACCACGAAACTAAAATGTTGCCTCGTGCGCGCATGACGCGTGCCTCTCTTGTCTTGAAAGTGTAAAGACAACAATACGAAACACAAACAAAGCGGCCCTGAATAAAAGCCAAACACAAAAGCAGCTTCCCCAAACAATACATATCGCCACTTCAACAGGTTCTCTAAATATACATGAACTCGCGTTCGTCAACAATGAACTTGTAACATGAAAAAACATAAGAAATTATATTCACATAACATGAGGCGGTACTCCATAGGATTGAACTAAAAGTACTCATTAATTATACAAAAAAAGAAATGAAAGTCTACTTGAGAGTCCATTCTGCTCAGACCACCGAGGCGATTCTACTCAATTGGAGTTTTGCTCAAAAGCATCAACAGCGTCCGGGAATTAGGAAGACAACGAGGATGCATCATGTCCTTCATAGAGCGAGAACTGGTGGTAGGGCTAAATGGCTGACATACCCATCCTAAAATAAAAAGCGGATGAGAATGAAGATATCGTAAAGGGGAAAAGTATTATTTTGCAATAAAACAAAAATATAAAGGCGAAATTTTCACTTACAATTATACGCATATTTCAGAACAATCAGGAAGCGGCTTCCATTCCCATTAGTCATGCAGACCTTGTGGAAAAGGCGACTTCATACTCAAGTAAGATTTGTTTATGGCGGCTCTGCCAAATCTGCCATTGAATCCCTTAGATTGCCTCCTTTGATCATGATCTCCTCTTGAAGGTCGATGTGACACTCTCTTGGGATTTTGAAATAGCTGTTTGCGAGAACATCCCTATCGTTCTGACGTTGACACTAGCGAAAATTATACCTTTGTTCCGAAGGAAATCCTTGAGCGGCGCACTCCGTCTGGCCTTGCACAAGTGATAAACAAGAACATGCTTGCGCGCCTTGCCCGTTACATAATGGCAACTTTTCTACTACGATCAAAATAATCCTCTGGCGTGTACTCGGATCAAGACCACCAAACTTGTACCTGTCCTCACGCAGCCATTCCTCATAGAGTAAGAATCTCCTCCACCTTATGGGGCTCATTGGTGTACAACACGCCGAGCTTGGTAATACCTTGACATCTATAGAGGCGCTCGGTAGAGTTCACAGAAGTCATCCATGGAACCAAGGCTGAGATGACAATGGAGTTTGACTATGCTTCTCGTATGTAGAGGCGAGGATGTGCCAGAGCTACACTGCACTTCTCTGGAGAGGGAATGAGGCATTGATAACCTCCGAGGAATGGACCACTACTTAACCTTTGGGGAGAGCATTTCGATTACCATGCCCATTTAATTGCTAAGGAAGCGGTGGGTGGATGATTGTGCTTACGCAGCTCGTGAAACCATGCACTTCAAAAGTCCGAGCATGGTGCGGTGTAATAGAAGAGCCTCTGGGTTAACTCTAGCACGGTATCGCAGGCACAATAAATACTAACAATAAATAGCCATCCGCATGGTCACCACACATCTTTTGACCGAGAAATAGAGATGACCATATGCATTACAAATACTACTTTGGGAGTGAACAAAAATGGAAGCACAGTTGCTTTGAACAAAAACCACAGCGATGCATCCACTTTGGTTAAAGACAAACCTCACTAACATCAATGCACCATGTCTGCGTACCACGAGAAACATTGACAAAACAAAAGCAAATCCATGCTTCTAACATACATATAACCATGGGCTAGCATACATAATCCCGCTTTGAAGCCACGTACATAAAAAGCAGTGACTCCCACAGGTCAGCGACTGCACGGAAAAAAATGCAATCTAGAAGTCACGAACCATGATTTCGATTCGAGATGCAAGCGTGCCTCTCATTAGCTTCCATCATGCCTCCGTCAATTTGCTTATCCCCGACATATCGACCATGCCTCTCCGTTACAGAATGTGCATCTAATAACATCATCACGGTCCTCTCCTAAAGAAACACCCAACCATATCTGATTAAAACATGTGATTAAAAAAAACACGAAGCACGAGCATGCTTTTCAACATGTATAACCGTGCCTCACAGAAAGTATGTCGGGCGAGATAGGCACGTAAAAGACTCCGCCGGGCCGAGAGCAATTTGGACAACTATAATGGGAGGCAGGATGAGCAGTCAAACATCTCTTCACACCATAACACCTTGGAATGCCGCATACCATCTACAACCAGCATTCATTCCATTTAGCAGAATAAAAAATAAAACAAAAAGCACTCATTACTACTCTTGCTCTCTCCGTCTCTTTTATATTTCAATAAGGTCCAACTCCCTCGACCACAACACAACTCATTTGCCTTCTCCGTGCGCCTATTTCTAGAGTTCGTTCTTCTTCTCCGTATCCACCTTCTAGGGTTAGTGCTTCTAACCGCACACAATCAATTAATTTCTAAGCCATACTTCTCTAAATGGATTGCTGGCCGTGGGTGCTTGCCTAACCTTCCCATCACCAACCATCTGCCTTATCCAGTCACTTCTACTTCTAGGGTTCGTGCTTCTTCCCTTTTGCAGTCTCATTTCAAACAAGTTATTGTAGAGTTTTTATTGGGTCTCTTGATTAACTTCCAGTGTGCTTCTCTAAGTAGATTTTGCTAGCCGTGCTGCTTTGCCATAGCTTCCCCTACCCAAATCTCCGTTCATTAACCCTCGTTCTTCTTACATCCCGGGTAAAAAGCAAATCGTAAGCAGCATGCTCGATCCATATTACATTTTAAGTTTAGGTTTTTCATTTGATAGTTATTGAAGCATCGGATCCGGTCAACAACTTCATTCTCTAAAGGAATATAAAACCATTTGAAAATCTAAACAAGTGTTATAAACTTTCTGTCATCTTTGCTTTTCTCAAAAGAGTAGATGAGAAGATTTATAGTAAATTTGTAGTTGTTGCATGCCTTCAATATGGCTAACATATTTGAAGCTGATGGTTATCTACCTTCCACGTTGAAGCTTGTTTTAAATTGTTATGATATTCTTGTTTTCTTAACATAGTTTTCTGAAATATTTAGGTATGATTTCCCCTACGCCGTAACAGAGCGACCCTTGAACCACACCACGAAGTTATCCGGGAGTTTGAGGTTATTCTTGATGAAAATTGCTGGAGCCGCATGGTTAGTAAGCATCACTAACAAATTAGTTGCTTACAACACGGTAAAAATAAATCCTTGTCACTCCTACCCCTTACACCTACTAGGTCCCCTCTGCCACTTCTTAGCACCTACCTTGTGTTTTCATTTCCATTAGTTTGCTTGCCTATGCTGCTGATTAATATGGTCCATTAATTTATAATACAATTATGGTTGTTATCTGTAATTCTTATCAAAAAATCATATCCAATTTAAGAAAACTTTTAAGTGTTAGTGTGCTGAGTTCAAATTTATACTTACAGGTTGTTATTTGCACTATTTTTCTAGTATGTACCTTGTAATGTCGAGCTTTTCTCGCTGAATACATTGAAGAAGAGAAAAAACAAGCAAGAAAATTGCATAAACAGCAGGTAGAGCCAACCCTTCTTACACATGAAGGAAGGTCTTACAATGCTTTGTTTAAGCATAAGGCGAACTACACAAAGTTTTCTTGGTGGTGGAGTGGAACATCTTTGCGGCTGATTATGAACTTCGTCTGGAACCGCGCCAGAATTTGAACTACCAGACAAGGGTCTCAATCTCGAAATACAAACATCGAGAGATAACAAAGGCTGCTTCCATTACCCACGTTGGTAGGTATTTAATATTACAAACATTACAAACTTATCTTCTTTGATTGTAATTTTATATGCATAGATTGAACTGAATAATAATAACCCGTGTTGGATATAACTTTATCTAACTTTAAAAGCTTTTTCTTTTTCTAGCTCTCGACGATCTTTCTTACGGCGATTTCGAATATGTTCACTGATGTGTCTAATCTAAGGATATTGAGCTTACCTATCGACCGAGACGATTCTTTCTACAACGCCCTTTAGGAGATACTTTCATCATTGCCGTCCATTTGTCCATGTCTGACTCATACTAACACCAAAGACTATGTCATGGTTGGTTACACCCATCCTTGTTAAAATACCAAGCGATATTTTGCTCATATGTAATATAAACAATCTTGACATAATATTGCTTATATGTAAAATTATAAATAACCTATTTATTCAAACCTAAAACAACAAAACTTCCGTTGTTCTCTTAATATGTTTATGTTATCTGTTTACACAACCTGAGACATGCGAGGAACTGTATTACTTCCAATATGGAATTTCTTAATGTTTATGCACTCACCATATTCAGACATCTTTTATCTATTGTCCAAGTGACAAATCAGCAGGTTTAAATTCTATTTAATTTGATTTTCTTCTAGAAAATTCCGAGACGTTGTCTCAACCTTTGAAGAGATGGGTGGACATGCCAACCCGGTGGCAGGGTAACCCTTGAAGCTCTGATGAACCTACACATGTCATCACTCCTTCGCCGTACTACATCTCCAAAAGCAGCGGCAGGATGATGATAATACAAAAGTCTTCTTTCGAGGACTTCATATCAAATGCATCAGCCGTTCGAAAAGAAACGTTGTTCTAATCACTTTCAAAGCGAAATGACCGTTCTGTGTCCATCATCATTCGATTATTATTAGTAGATTACTTGAACCAGCACCTAAAATGGAAGCAAACAGAGTGTCTCCTAGAATGTTGAGCGCTTCGTTTCATCATGATGCCTCCAGGAGCAAAACACTGATTACTATAAGTTTGCTAGTTAGGATGGTAGAGTAATTTAACTATTATGCACCATGTGCTTGTTTGAACTATCGGAATAATCTTTTGCAACTTTTATGTAGCTCTTACGGACACTCAACTTGTTGTTTCAACCATCAGAATGATCCTTTAAAACAAGTGATGTTTGAACCATCGAAATGATTCATTTGAAAAAATGTAGTTCTTATCCTTTGAAAAGTTCACAATTCAAATAACCGAAAAACAAAAAGATTCATTTTCAAAAATGAAACAAAACAAGAATCAGTTTGTGATTCAAAACCTCTAGCAATGCGATGTTATCAAACTTATTCAAACCATCTAGTGAAACATATCTCAATTAAAAATCAAAACAGGACTCCGTTTTCAAGTCCGAACTATATTTACTTCAACTTTTCCTACACACACACTTGTGCACCTAATAACATAAAAACGTGCCTCCCTAACCAAGGAAGATTATTAATTGAAAAAGCGTTTCACAACAAACGCACGACCATGCATCTCTTGAGTGTTCTACCGTTTACATGACTACTTTCACAGAGCAAGATGCATCACGCAGGCAGCACGCAGCGAATAAAAAATCAATAGACAAGACAAGTGAAAATCTTAAAAAAAACAGATAAAACAAACCCCATTTCTAAAATTCTATGCACGAACACACGGCGTTGACTAGCAACTGCTCTTTAGCGGTTTCCTTTCTGCTACAACAAAGAACCCTTTCACTTTTCAAACTCCATTTCATCCTCTTCCTCGAAAGTTTCTCGCCGTCTGCAGTTCACCACCGCTTTACCTCCAGATATGGACGGCGGAAACTAACAACACTCACCGAACACATCACTACAAGGTACAACCATACTCGAGGTGGTGTGTACACCAATGAGCCTAAGGACCGTGGAGCGGATCATCAACAAATGCGAAGAATGGCTAGGAGGAGAAGAACAAGTTCCTTGGTCTCGACCTCGAGTACACCGTAAGAAGCAGTTGAATCGATGAGGGATGCCCGTCGTCCAACTTACCATCTTGCGAGCATGTCCTTGTATACCACTCACGCAGATCCGGCTCCCGGTGTTAGTTGACTTCACGCAGCGGAAAAGGTAACTTTCACTAAGCGTCGACACCGAGGCGACAAGACCATGCTTGCCCGTGCGGTATCGAGAATTCGAGACAAGCACCACGTCGACATCCGGAGCTGTTATTCACCATCAAGGGTGGTGGAGAAAAGGACTCCATGGGTGACCTTGCGGCCATCATCGACCCCTCATACAAGAACATGAAGAAATCATTCCCAAGGAGAAGCACCAGTTAAGGAGTGAAGCCACTTTCCTCGATACACCTTGAGTCACCTTGAAAAGGGCGGGTATGTTAGCTATGAGGTTGTCTTGTAGAATCCTAATCATCAAGAGCAGGCTCGTCACCTCCACCAACAACCAATGGAAGAAAGACTCCGCATACGTAAGAACAACGACGAGGGATCTTCAATATTGGAGGCGCGGAAGAAATGAGTGGTTGGTAAATTAACGAGAAAGCGGATGTCTACATGAAAATAGTAGGAACTACTATTAGCATAATTTGGATTGTATGAACCTATGTTGTAAATATGTATGTTTGTTTGCTCAAAAGATGTTGTGTGTATTGAATTACTATTTTACGTTTGAACTTTGAAGACACGATTGGTGTGCTCATGTTCCAATTTGGATTATCTGAACCTATGTTGTAAATATGTTTGTTGGTGCTCAAAAATGATGTGTGTATTGTATTACTATTTTACGTTTGAACTTTGAACACAATGGTGTTGTAGCGACCCGACCTCAATTGGTCAAGCCTCTGTGCTTCGATGTCATCCTGGACGGTATCTAACACACCACGGTACTCAAAAGATTTATAACAGTAGCAATCACACACTTATTACATGAATGTCTCAAAAGAGAACTTATTACAATAATATGGCTTAAGATCCATCTAACACGATAACAGCGGAAGGCTTGGAAGATAATCAGTGAGTCCATCAACTCCAACGGCATAGGCTGGTACGCTGCAGCAACGACCTATCGAACCTTACTCCTCGTCACGAAAAGAGTCTGCAACATAATACGTTGCAGCCGAAACAGGTCAGCACATGGAATATCTTGGCAATTTAACACAATAGAGCAATAACAGAATAATGCTACCACTACATGCATATTTGGCTGGTGGAAGCTCTGATTTACAGTTTTTTGCGAAAAGCCAATTTTTCCTACAACAAAGGAATAAATTTTAACTTAACTAACATGGTGGTTGAAACAACATTGAAAGGTATAACCCCAACTCAATCCCAATTAAGGTAATTAACATCCTGCAATATTAGTTAAGAGTGATGAGATACATGTGAATACTTTCGGTACTAGATACAGAATTGTCCATAACGAGGACACGGCTATACCATGATTAGATTGTACACTCTGCTGAGGTTTGCGCTACTTTTCCCCACAAGATTTCGATCGCCTCCGTTGATTTCTCGCACTACATGGTGTTTGAAATGGATGGCCGAGACCACAGTCTTTGAAACATTAACTCTCTCACGGGTAGATCATACCAAACCTACAAACCCACTACCTGCTGATCTAAAAAAGGTGGATCCTTATCCCCTTATATGGGCGGGCGAAGCTATCGTCCCCACCAGCCTGGTAAAACTTCGCTTATCTCCCAAGCGTCATAATCAATGGCGCGGATGGGTTACCCACGTCCGTATTGATGAGAATCCCGAATAAGGGGGCACGATCTATGCTTTGATAAGGCGTGCCAAGGAAACCGCCTCGCTAAGCGAGGTGGAATAGTAAAAAGATTCATATAAAGGCGGCCGTGGTGTGATGTCACGCGCGGAATACATCAACGATCTGTGCAAAAGTTATTCTCTCTATGGTAGTATGTGGAACTTGTTTTGAGGCGGACACTATCCTTGTGTTCAAAACCTTCTATGAAGTATTGGAGGAACCCGCCTTGCAATGAAAGACAATATCGTGCGGACTAAATCGTCATTGAAGCCTGGTTCAGGGAGCTCTTGAGGAGTCTGGACTAGGGGTGTCGGATAGCGAACTATCATGTGGCGGACTCCAAGACTATGAAGATACAAGATTGAAGACTTAGTCCGTGTCGGATGGGACTTTCCTTGGCGTGGAAGGCAAGCTTGGCGATAAGGATATGTAGATCTCCTACCATTGTAACCGACTCTGTGTAACCCTAACCTATCCGGTGTCTATATAAACCGGAGGTTTTAGTCCGTGGGGCGAACAACAATCGTACCATAGGCTAACTTCAGGGTTTAGCCTCCTTGATCTCGTGGTAGATCTACTCTTGTACTACCCATATCATCAATATTAATCAAGCAGGGTAAGGTATTACCTCCATCGAGAGGCCGAACCTGGGTAAAAACATACGTGTCCCTTGTCTCCTGTTACCATCCGCCTAGCGCTGATTCGGGACCCCCACCGAGATCCGCCGGTTTGACACCGACAGTACCCTTCGGAATTCTGATGAAATCTTGAAAAGAGCATCTCTAATATTCACGGCGCCCACACTAGAAAAGGTATACCTATATTCTCAAGGAAATCCTTGAGGGCAGGGCACTCCGTCACAGCCTGCGATAATAGAGCTAAACATGATTCCGCATAGCCAGTTGCATGCAGCGACTTTTCTATACCCGTAACAATCCTTCGCGTGAACTCCATGCGAGACCAACAAACTTGTGCTTCTCCTCGCGCAACCAGTCCTCGTACAAGAGAATGATCTCCTCCACCTTACGGGCTCGTTGGTGTACCACCGTCGAGCCGATGTTACCATCGGCAACTATAGAATGGTACTGGTGGTGTTCAAAAGTCATCCATGGCAGCGAGCAGCAGGTGCCAATGGAATTCCTAAGACCTGCGACAAGGTTGGGGTGGCGAGGAGGCTGGGAAGCGGCGATGTTCGTGGCTACAATCGGCGTGAAAACCTCACAAACCGTCCGATGTTTAACCTAGCGGCGACCTTTGAGTTACAATGCGCATTAATGTGTGAACTAGGAACAGCGAATGAGCGATTGTGCTACGAAGCTCGTAAACCCATGCCTTCGTAAAGTCGCGGCTGTGCACAAATATTTGGTGCCGTGGAGAAATCGAGGAGCCTATAACTTTATTTTACGATGGCGACACTGGAATAGTCACATCGCGGCACATCGGTCATCAATTCCTCCTTTGAAAAAGACCTGCGGAAGAATCAATGAAACAAACAAACAGCCAGCCGTCGCCTTAGATCCGAAGGCCAAAACTCATCGTGCCTCATCTAGCTAGATTCACAACATCATCCCTCGATAGTCAAGGCTGGTTTGGGTGAAGCCGGGTATGCAGGCACAACCTGCACACTCGTGTCTACCGAGCCGCGGGTATGCAGGCACCTACGCACATACGTGTCTATTCCACGAGCACGGGTATCACCACGAACGCACGTAGAGATAGAGCGGCAACTCACGGAAACCGTAAATGCAGGCAACAAAGGCGCGATGTAGCCTCTACATGCGATGCCCGACAACGAAACGCGAATCTGACCTTGCAATTAATGTTCTCGAGCCCGCGCTAGACACCCTCTGCGTCAGACATGGAATTCTGCTTCTCCATTGAAAGTGCATTATATCGACTTGAGGGGGGTGAATAAGCGATTTTATGAATTCTTCTTTGAGGAATTTGCTAGTGAGAAATTCCTAGTGAAGAACTACCTGGCGGAATAAGTACTCAGAAGTAAACATAACAAAAGACAAGCATAGTCATCATGATGAAATGAAGACAAGTAGAGAGTGCAGAAGCGTAATCAACTGGATAACAAAGGATGAAGACAAGCGGTGAAGAAATTGAAGAGGTAATTAGAAAGTCTTGATCAAAGTCTTCAAACTGTAAACAAGCACACAACACTGTCTTGAGGAAATGGAAGAGTTGAGGAAATAGAACGAGTTGGCTTGGTGAAGACAATGATTTGGTAGACCAGTTCAATCGTTGTCTCAGTTGTACATCTGGTTGGGAGCGGCTAGGTATTTAAACACGAGGACACAGTCCTCACCATTATTCTCCTTGAACTAAGGTCACAGACCTTGTCCAATCACTAAGTGGTAAGTCTTGGTGACTTCCAGACCTTCCAAACTTCGGTCACTCGGCGATCCACAATTCCTCTTGGATGCTCTAGACCATGGCGCCTAACCGTGGAAGAAGCACAGTCTTGAGAGGTAACAAGCGTCGGATCACGCAGGATCAATCTCTTGATGATGCTCAATCACTTTGGGTTTATGGGTGTTTGGGTTTGGGTTTCTTCACTTGATGATTTTTAAGCTCAAAGTCCTCGGAGGATGGGATGCTCTCAAATGACAAGTGTCGGTTTCTCTTGGAGTAGCCAACCAGCTAGTGGTTGTGAGGTGACTATTTATAGCCTAGGGAGCAGCCGACATGATAAGACATAAATGCCCTTCAATGATATGACCGTTAGGTGGACAAGATATTTTGGGACAGTGGCGTAGCACAACAGGTAGGCAATTTGAGGTTCAAATTCCTCAGCTATCATGTTCCTCCTTTGTGTAGGAAATCATGGCGAATTCCTAACTCCTCGGTCGGACAAATTCCTCGACAACGAGAACCTTCGTCTTTCACTGAAATTAGTGAACTGTATGAGATTCCAATGGCTTCACTCGAAGGGATTGGTAGGTGTAGAGATTTGAGTTGAGCATCACATGGAAATTTTCCTTAGTATTTCCTCGACCCCCTTTAACATGCGGTGTTTCCTATGACTCAAGAAAGAAAAATGAAACTATGAAAACAAAAGTCTTCACGCTGTTCCTCAAATAAAAAAGTCTTCAAGGTCACACCAATTTTTCACTTTCAAAGTCTTGAAAAGTCTTGAGAATATCAAAGTCTTGATCGAAGAACTTCATTTTTAAGGGTCGACTTTCTCTATAAATATCAAACTCCTCATAGACTTATAGTCATGTGTACACTCACAAGCATTAGTCCCTAACCTATAAGTCTTCAATACACCAAAATCACTAAGGGCACTAGATGCACTTACAATCTCCCCATTTTGGTGATTGATGACAATATAGGTTAAGTTTTCAACGAGGATAAACATATGAAGTGTAAATACTGATATTGAGGAATTTGATTGCAAGATATGAAGAACTCCCGAAGATGTGCATAGTGAGAATTTTCTTTTGAAGCACACTTGAAGAGTTGAATCATGGAGATCTCCCCTATATCTTGTAGTTCATACGCGCATTTGACATATAATATGAAGAATTGAAATGGATAATGAAATATGGTGGTGATGTAATTTAGCATCGTGCAATAATATAACGAGGAATAAGCATGCAGAATAACGCATCAAAAGTATCGAGCACCATCGGGTTTAAGTTTACAACTCGATCCAATAAAGTTTGGAAGAGCGAGTTGTAACTTAGCAAAAAATCGCCCATATAATAGACCGGAAGACTTACTCAAATTTCTCCCCCTTTGTCATGAAGGACCAAAAGGATCGGCGAGGACTACGCTGAAGATAATCAAGTTGATGAAGGGCGCCAGCGTTGTCGAGAGTCGGTTGTTGTAGTAAAGACCTGCAGCTGTGTAATCCAAATCTTCATGTTCATCGATTATCCGCGATGAAGAATAGGAGCTAGCCGCAAAGAAGGAACCTTGACCTTCTTGTATTTCTTTGGGAGGTGGACGATCAAATTCTTCCTTGAGACCCATTTTCTTTAGATCTTCTTGGCATGTAGACATGAGGCAGAACAACCCAGTGCGTTGAAGGTTTCATGGAGGTAGTATTGGTTTTCTTCACTGCATTGTGTGTTGAGGTCATGTTGTGAAGAATTGACCAAGACGGCTTGACCCATTTATGATTGTGATCAACTTTGATGAAGACTAAGGAGTAACTCACGATTAGTCATCACCACAGGTGTTGTGCAGGATTTTGCTTGGCGATATGGCGGCGAGTCATGAGTGGCGAGTCATCATTGGTGGAGTAGGATGCAGCCTTGCGAAATTGACCATCAATGGGCGAATGCCTTCATCTATAACAACATTGCCTTGCATTTGTCATCGGTGAGGAAAATGTCCGTTTGAGGACTTTAATTGGAGGCAAGTAGCTGTAGTGGTTGAGTGTCGACTTTGTAGTTGAGTGAAGACCTTGTTACGATGAATCTCATAATCCAAGGTGCATAAGGCTTCAGCTCAAGCGGTGACATAGCAATATTGGCGAGTCCTCATGAAGAAATCATGGAAGTTGGCGGGAACCCCATGAATGATATTGACAGATTCTTCATGATGCCATGACTTCTTCATCATTTGAGTCGTGGCCTTTGATAGGACTCATTGTCTTGACGAGAATGTGATAGACAGTCGAGGCACATATAGTAGTTCCTTGACGAGGAATTTGGTTGAGGGCCTGCCATGGCTTCAAATGCTTCATCAGCACTTGCATGTAATGATTTATAGCTCGGGTTCACTATAGGCGCGAGCACCTTCAAGGGAGGGTAGTGGTAGACGCGAAGCAATTCATTCTTTGGTGCCTTGTAGTGAGTATTTTCAGACATCTAGTCCAGCACCCATGAGGTCATCTTGAATCTCTGTGATGTGCAGCGCCATAAATTGAATGAGTTCTTCATTCCAATCACATATGTCGGTGTAAGTTTAACATCCAGTCGTGAAGAACACTAAGGGTGGCTCGAAGCAAGGCGGAGATTCCATGTCCACGTGAGGAATGTGTGCATGATCGAAGACTTTGTCTTTGTCGAATATCACAGACGAATAGAAATTGGCTTGACTAGCAGTCCAGAAACGCCTCTTCCTTATGCGAGCTGAATCATACGGGTTGTAGTCAGTGAAGAATACATGCTCGGCGAAGAAATCTTCAGCCTTGAACTTTTGCTTGTGTGAGAATGGATCCTTTGGTTTGGGCGAGGAGTGTCGATGAGTTGCATCACCACCTCGAGGAATCGCAATCTGGTTCATCGGTGAGGAATTTCTGGTTCCTCTTCATTGCGATCTGTGTTGTCATATGATTAGCGACAGCGGTTTCTTCACACTAGTGGCTGGAATTTCTTCATGCTCGGGGCGAGGTGGGGTGAGTTTCTTGAGCCCATTTGAGCGGTTGGTGCAGGGGCTGAGGTATTTGTTGTAGCTGGGTGAAGAGTGGAGGTGGGGTGTTGACTTTCCCAAAAGTCATTATTCATTCTTGGCGTAGTACTCCCAATATCCGTCTTCATCTTCCATTTCTTCAATGCCAGCCTCTTCAGCCGTGAGCGAGGCATTAGCGAGGAAAAGCTGGAGTTGAAGGGATCGTATCCACTTCAATTTCTTCATCAATCTGCTCCCACAGTAGCAGAATGATTTTCTTCATCAAATCCGCTAGGGATCTCATATTCTTCACCAAAAGGAACAGGTCCTTTGATGGCATAGTTGAGACTGGAACAACATCAATTGGATTAGCAAATGAACTCGTCATAGGCTTCATTTTCTTGGAGCTGAAGAATCGGGCGGTGATGCTTTCCTTTTCTTTGCAGCCGCGCTCTGCAGCCTTGGTCTTCTTCACATCGATCACGGATGGAAGGATTGGAGTTAGTGTAGGCGCGGGAGGGTAGGAATCTGGTTGATTTTCTTGAGCACAACTGATGCGGTTGCCACTGACTTCTTCACTTTCTTGGGAACACCAATAGTGGATGCCTTGGCAATTTCCTCAGTGGCTGGAATGGAGTCATCAGGGCTGGAACTAGCATTTTCTTATTGGGCTGAACTTCATAATGCTGGCATTTTCTTCAGTTTGCTTAAAGCTTTAGCTTGAGGAACTTCTTGTTGCGATGGGGCTGCAACATTGGTGAACTTCTCGGTCGGTTTGACAAACCTGACTTTGGCTCCTTGCCAATCAGCATAGTAAGCGTTGAAGTTGTGTTGAGGTTTGATTTCAGGCTGGATTTTGATAAGTTCATCGGTTGTCATAGAGCAGCGTTAGTCTTGAAACTTCTCCTTCTTGTACTGGGCTTTCTTGATCTGGCTGGCCAGCTCATACTTCCATTTCTCTTCTTGGATGAAATGAGTCAGCATGTGATTTTGACCAGGTGTCAACTTGAAGTCAGGCATAGGAGTGTTTGGGTCCTTGTGCCAGAGATCAATATAATCGACGATCAGCCTTGGATCCAAAAGCAGTGGCACATTTGTGCCTTTGGCTCTAGCAGCCCTGACTTGCTGTCTCGATGATTTACGCAAGTTCTTCATCATCAACCGTCTTCTAAAGGCGGCACTTGGAAGGTGACCTGCTTCTTCTTAGGACTTGGCGAGGACCTCGTCCGCGGTTGCCTTAGTCTTGACAGAGTGGGACCCGTTGAAGAATTGGGTGCAGTGAGGAACTTGCTGAGACACATGTGCAATGGAAATGCATGCGTCCTTTGACGTGTCAAGATGCCAGAGTCTGAGGACTTTGTCGGAATAGCGAGGACTTTGGAGGTTGAGGATTTTGGAGGAGCAGGAGCAGCATGAGGAATTGGCCTTGAGGACTTTGAAGATTCTGGCCGTGAGGGCCTTGTTGGTGAAGCACCTGGCTTGCGTGCAGGCTTCTTTGCCATTGATCTCTTAGGCTTGACAAAGGCCTCGATGGCGGCCAGCAGACAAGTCTTCATTGAATTTCCTCCTTTGCTTCTTTGGCTTGTCTCGCCAACTTGGCTTGGCGCTTGCCCCATTCTTGAAAGTCCTCACACATCCTCTGTATTCTCCTTGAACTAAGGTCACACAGGACCTCATCAATCACTCGTGGTAAGTCTTGGTGACTTCGAACCTTCACAAACTTCGGTCACTCGGCGATCCACAATTCCTCTTGGATGCTCTAGACCATGGCGCCTAACCGTCTGGAAGAAGCCACGATCTTCAAAAGGTAACAAGCGTCGGATCACGCAGGATCAATCTCTTTAGTGATGCTCAATCACTTTGGGTTTATGTAGTGTTTGGGTTTGGTTTTCCTCACTTGATGATTTATCAAAGTCCTCGGAGGATGGGATGCTCTCAAATGACAAGTGTCGGTTTCTCTCGGAGCAGCCAACCAGCTAGTGGTTGTAGGGCAGCTATTTATAGCCTATGGAGCAGCCGACATGATAAGACATAAATGCCCTTCAATGATATGACCGTTAGGTGGACAAGATATTTTGGGACAGGTGGTAGCGCACAACAACAGTCGGAAATTTGAGGTTCAAATTCACGAGGGCTATCATGTTCCTCCTTGTGTAGGCAATCCATGGCAGCAAATTCCTAACTCCTTAGTCAGAACAAATTCCTCGGCGACGGAAGAACTTCATCTCATCCTTTGAAGAAATTGGTGAACTGTATAGATTTCAATGGCTTCACTCGAAGGGATTGGTAGGTGTAGAGATTTGAGTTGAGCATCACATGGAAATTTTCCTTAGTATTTCCTCGACCCCTTTAAAAGTACGGTGTTTCCTATGACTCAAGAAAGAAAAATGAAACTACGAAAACAAAAGTCTTCACTTCATGTTCCTCGAATGAAAACCAAGTCTTCAAGGTCACACCAATTTCTTCACTTTCAAAGTCTTGAGTCTTGAATATCAAAGTCCTCGGTCGAAGAACTTCATTTTAGGGTCAACTTTCTCTGTAAATATCAAACTCCTCATAGACTTATAGTCATGTGTACACTCCAAGCGCATTAGTCCCTTAACCTATAAGTCTTCAATACACCAAAATCACTAAGGGGCACTAGATGCACTTACACGGCGCACAAGCACGGTTTTGAATTGGCATTATCGAAGCACAGATACAAATCCTCGCATACAAATCCTCTGGATGCAAAAAAGAGTGGTAGAGGCATCGGTAAGAACACTCATTCGAGAGGCAAGGTTGCAAACTCTCGGGAGGGACAGCCATGTGACACGGAGACACATGAACCGTGAAGTGTATCACATGAGGATACATCAAATACAAGCACCGAATCAACGTTAGAATTGAAAGAGCCACAGTTTTAAAGTGTCTAGAGGCATGGGCGTGTAGAAACGCAGACACGACGAGTCACAGCCACCGCATCCCCTCACGGACGGGCATCGGCACCACAGCACGTGAAGTCACAGCCAGCGTGTCTCTGAGACAAGCGAATGCAGGTGCAGGCGCCGCAGGCTGCAGCGTATACGAGCGCAGAATTGCGACTTTTAGCCGCACAGTCTGACTTCGATTGGCGTTCTCGAGCGCGGTACAAACCACTGAGCAGCACAAGAGTGGTGGCAGAAACGCGGTTGTGTAGTCTGAAGAAACGTCGTGTGACACCACCATATAGAGACATCGCGTGTGTCACGTGAGGTACATGAATAGCGGAAAAGAAGCCCGCGAGTGCAGCCTCCACAAACACGGATGTGGGCTTCTAGAAACGCGATCGAAGAATACAAAGGCGAGGCTGAAAATGTTGCCTCATACATTTACCATACGTCGTCTCTTGTGCGAATGTGTAAACACAACAATACAAACACAAACAAACAGCGGTGAATATGTGTCCCCTCACAGACGGAGCGAATGGCACAGGAGGCATGTAGAGTCAAAGCCAGCATGGCGCTGAGACATGCAAATGCATTACAAGAGACACGAATTAAAGCGTATACGAGCACGGAATTGCGGCTTCACATAGTTATCGAAACGGTACAAACAACCGGGCGCACAAAAGAGTGGTGGAAAAACGGTTTGTGTAGTGTCAAGGCGAACTGCCATGAAACCAGCGCGTTCTGAGATGGCGTGTGTCACGGATGTACATGCATAGGCGGAAAGAAGCCCGCGGAAGTAAGCCTGAACATACGGATGCCCGGATTCTCGAGAGCGCGGTCCTAAAGCACACAAAGACGAAACTAAAATGTTGCCTAAATGCGTGCGCGGGCGTGCCTCTCTTGTCTTGAAAGTGTAAAGACAACAATACAAACACAAACAAAGGCACTGAATAAAAGCCAAACACAAAGCGCTTCCCCCAAACAATACATATCGCCACTTCAACAGGTTCTCTAAATATACATGAACTGCGTTCGTCAACAATGAACTTGTAACATGAAAAACATAAGAAATTATATTCACATAACATGAGGCGGTACTCCATAGGATTGAACTAAAAGTACTCATTAATTATACAAAAAAAGAAATGAAAGTCTAACAGTAGTCCATTCTGCTCAGACCACCGGGCGATTCTACTCAATTGGAGTTTTGCTCAAAGCATCAACAGCGTCCGAATTAGGAAGACAACGAGGATGCATCATGTCCTTCATAGACAGAACTTCGGTGGTAGAGCTGTGTGACATACCCATCCTAAAATAAAAAGCGGATGAGAATGAAGATATCGTAAAGGGGAAAAGTATTATTTTGCAATAAAACAAAAATATAAAGCGAAATTTTCACTTACAATTATGCATATTTCAGGTGTCCAAGGAAGCGGCTTCCATTCCCATTAGTCATGCAGACCTTGTGGAAAAGACGACTTCATACTCAAGTAAGATTTGTTTATGACGGCTCCTGCCAAATCTGCCATTGAATCCCTTAGATTGCCTCCTTTGATCGTGATCTCCTCTTGAAGGTCGATGTGACACTCTCTTGGGATTTTGAGGTAACTGTTTGCGAGAACATCCCTATCGTTCCTGACATTGACACTAGCGAAAATTATACCTTTGTTCCGAAGGAAATCCTTCAGAGCAGCGCACTCCGTCCTGGCCTTGCACAAGTGATAAACAAGAACATGCTTGCGCATCGCCAGTTGCATAACGGCAACTTTTCTACTACGATCAAAATAATCCTCTCGCGTGTACTCCAGATCAAGACCACCAAACTTGTACCTGTCCTCCGCAGCCATTCCTCATAGAGTAAGAATCTCCTCCACCTTATGGGGCTCATTGGTGTACAACACGCCGAGCTTGGTATTACCTTGACATCTATAGAGGCGGCTCAGTAGAGTTCTGAAGTCATCCATGGAACCAAGGCTGAGATGACAATGGAGTTTGACTATGCTTCGTATGAGGCGAGGATGACAGAACTACCTGCACTTCTCTGGAGGAATAAGGCGATAACCTCCGAGAATGGACCACTACTTAACCTTTGGGAGAGGCGACTCGGTTACCATGCCCATTTAATTGCTAAGAAGCGGTCGGTGGATGATTGTGCTTCGCAGCTCGTGAAACCATGCACTTCAAAGTCACGACATGGTGCGGTGTAATAGAGGAGCCTCTAGGTTAACTCTAGCACGGTATCGGCACAATAAATACTAACAATAAATAGCCATCCCATCGGTCACCACCACATCTTTTGACCGAGGAAAATGAGATGACCATGTATACATTAAAATACTTTGAGGAGTGAACAAAAATGGAAGCCGAGTTCGCTGAACAAAAGCCACAGCGTGCATCCACTTTGGTTAAAGACAAACCTCACTAACATCAATGCACCATGTCTGCGTACCACGAAACATTGACAAAACAAAAGCACGTCCATGCTTCTAACATACATATAACCATGGGCTAGCATACATAATCCGCTTTGAAGCCAGCGTACATAAAAGTGACTCCACAGGTCAGCGACTGGAAAAAAAATGCAATACGAAGTCACGAACCATGACTCGATTTCAGATGCAAGCGTGCCTCTCATTAGCAACCATCATGCCTCCGTCAATTTGTATCCCCGACATATCGACCATGCCTCTCCGTTACAGCGAATGTGCATCTAATAACATCATCACGGTCCTCTCTAAAGAAACACCCAACCATATCTGATTAAAACATGTGATTAAAAAAACACAGAAACGAGCATGCTTTTCAACATGTATAACCGTGCCTCACGAGAAAATATGTCGGGCAGGATAGGCACGTAAAAGACTCCGCTTCGAGGAGGCAGGTGGAGACAACTATAATGGGAGGCGGATGAGCGAGTCAAACATCTCTTTTCACCATAACACCTTGGAATGCCGCATACCATCTACAACCAACATTCATTCCATTTATGAGAATAAAAAATAAAACAAAGCACTCATTACTACTCTTGCTCTCTCCGTCTCCTTTATATTTCAATAAGGTCAAACTCCCTCAGCCACAACACAACTCATTTGCCTTCTCCGCGCCTATTTCTGGGTTCGTTCTTCTTCTCCGTATCCTGCTTCTAGGGTTAGTGCTTCTAACCCGCACACAATCAATTAATTTCTAAGCCATACTTCTCTAGTAGATTGCTGGCGTGGGTGCTTACCTAACCTTCCCATCACAAGCCATCTGCCTTATCCGTCCGCCTACTTCTAGGGTTCGTGCTTCTTCCCTTTTACAGTCTCATTTCAAACAAGTTATTGTAGAGTTTTATTGGGTCTCTTGATTAACTTCAAGCTGTGCTTCTCTACGTAGATTTTGCTAGCCGTATGCGCTTGCCATAAGCTTCCCTACCCAAATCTCCGTTCATTAACCCTCGTTCTTCTTCATCCCGGTAAAAAGCAAATCACGTAAGCAGCGTTCGATCCATATTTACATTTTAAGTTTAGGTTTTCATTTGATAGTTATTGAAGCATCAGATCCGGTACAACGACTTCATTCTCTAAGGAATATAAAACCATTTGAAAATCTAAACAAGTGTTATAAACTCTGTCATCTTGCTTTTCTCAAAGGAGTAGATGAGAAGATTTATGAGTAAATTTGTAGTTGTTGCATGCCTTCAATATGGCTAACATATTTGAAGCTAGTGGTTATCTACCTTCCACGTTGAAGCTTGTTTTAAATTGTTATGATATTCTTGTTTTCTTAACATAGTTTTCTGAAATATTTAGGTATGATTTCCCCTACCTGCGTAAGCAAGCGACCCTTGCGAACCACACCACGAAGTTATCCAGGAGTTTGAGGTTATTCTTGATGAAAATTCTGGAGCATGGTTAGTAAGCATCACTAACAAATTAGTTGCTTACAACACAGTAAAATAAATCACTGTCACTCATACCCCTTGCACCTACACTAGGTCCCCTGCTGCCACTTCTTAGCACCTACCTTGTGTTTCATTTTCCATTAGTTTGCTTGCCTATGCCACGATTAATATAGTCCATTAATTTATAATACAATTATGGTGTTATCTGTAATTCTTATCAAAAATCATATCAATTTAAGAAAACTTTTAACAGTAATAATGCAGCGAGTTCAAATTTATACTTACAGGTTGTTATTTGCACTATTTTTCTAGTATGTACCTTGTAATGTGGAGCTTTTCTCGCTGAATACATTGAAGAGGAGAAGAAACAAGCAAGAAAATTGCATAAACAGCAGGTAGAGCCAACCCTTCTTACACATGAAGGAAGGTCTTACAATGCTTTGTTTAAGCATAGGGCGAACTACACAAAGTTTTGCGGTGGTGAGTGGAACATCTTTGGCTGATTATGAACTTCGTCTTTGGAGACCGCATAGAATTTGAACTAGACGAGGGTCTCAATCTCGAAATACAAACATATCGAGATAACAAAGGCTGCTTCCATTACCCCACGTTGGTATTTAATATTACAAACATTACAAACTTATCTTCTTTGATTGTAATTTATATGCATGAATTGAACTGAATAATATTAACCCGTGTTGGATATAACTTTATCTAACTTTAAAAGCTTTTTCTTTTCTAGCTCTCGGCGATCTTTCTTGCGATTTCGACCATGTTCACTGATGTGTCTAATCTAAGGATATTGAGCTTACCTATCGACCAGACGATTCTTTCTACAACGCCCTTTGGAGATACTTTCATCATTGCCGTCCATTTGTCCATGTCTGACTCATACTAACACCAAAGACTATGTCATGGTTGGTTACAACTGTCCTTGTTAAAATACCAAGCGTGTTTTGCTCATATGTAATATAAACAATACTGACATAATATTGCTTATATGTAAAATTATAAATAACCTATTTATTCAAACCTAAAACAACAAAACTTCCGTTGTTCTCTTAATATGTTGTATTATCTGTTTACACACAAACTGAACATGCAGAACTGTATTACTTCCAATATGGAATTTCTTAATGTTTGTGCACTCACCATATTCAGACATCTTTTATCTATTGTCCAAGTGACAAATCAGCGGTTTTAAATTCTATTTAATTTGATTTTCTTCTAGAAAATTCCGACGTTGTCTCAACACTTGAAGAGATGGGTGGACATGCCAACCCGTGGCAGGGTAACCCTTGAAGCTCTGATGAACCTACACATGTCATCACTCCTTCATCGTACTACATCTCCAAAAGCGGCAGGATGATAATACAAAGTCTTCTTTGAGACTTCATATCAGCTGCATCCTTCCGTTGAAAAGAACGTTATTCTAATCACTTTCAAAGAAGCGAAATGACCGTTCATGTCCATCATTCAGTGTAAGTAGATTACTTGAACCAGCACCTAAAATGGAAGCAAACAGTGTATCTCCTAGAATGTTGAGCGCTCGTTTCATCATGATGCCTCCAGAACAAAACACTGATTACTATAAGTTTGCTAGTTAGGATGGTAGAGTAATTTAACTATTATGCCATGTGCTTGTTTGAACTATCGGAATAATCTTTTGCAACTTTTATGTAGCTCTTACGGACACTCAACTTTGTTTCAACCATCAGAATGATCCTTTAAAACAAGTGATGTTTGAACCATCGAAATGATTCATTTGAAAAATGTAGTTCTTATCCTTTGAAAAGTTCACAATTCAAATAACGAAAAACAAAAGATTCATTTTCAAAATGAAACAAAACAAGAATCAGTTTGTGATTCAAAACCTCTAACAATGCGATGTTATCAAACTTATTCAAACCATCTAGTGAAACATATCTCAATTAAAAATCAAACAGGACTCCGTTTTCAAGTCCGAACTATATTTACTTCAACTTTTCCTACACACACACTTGTGCACCTAATAACATAAAAACCGTGCCTCCCTAACCAAGGAAGATTATTAATTGAAAAACGTTTCACAACAAAGGCACGACCATGCATCGCTGAGTGTTCTACCGTTTACATGACTACTTTCACAGGCAAAGATGCATCACGCGGGCAACACATAGCGAATAAAAAATCAATGAACAAGACAAGTGAAAATCTTAAAAAACAGATAAAACAAACCCATTTCTGAAATTCTATGCCGGAACCGCTTGTGACTAGCAACTGCTCTTTGGCGGTTTCCTTTTCTGCTAACAAAAGAACCCTTTCACTTTTCGACTCCATTTCATCCTCTTCCTCGAAAGTTTCTGCCGTCTGCAGTTCACCACCGCACACCTCCAGCCATGGTGGAAACTAACAACACTCACCGACACATCACTACCAAGGTACAACCATACTCGGTGGTGTACACCAATGACCTAAGGACCGTGGAGCGGATCATCAACAAATGCGAAGAATGGCTGGGGAGGAAAGAACAAGTTCATCGGTCTAGACCTCAGTACACACGTAGAAGCAGTTGAATCGACAAGGGATCGCGGTCGTCCAACTTACCATCTGTGAGCATGTCCTGTATACCACTACGCAGATCCGGCTCCCGGTGTTAGTTGACTTCCTGCAGCGGAAGAGGTAACTTTCACTAAGCGTCGACACGAGCGACAAGACCATGCTTGCCCGTGCGGGCATCAATTCGAGACAAGCACCACGTCGACATCCGGTATTCGCATCAAGGGTGGTGGAGAAAGGGACTCCATGGGTGACCTTGCAGCGGCCATCATCGACCCCTCATACAAGAACATGAAGAAATCATTCCCAAAGGAGAAGCACCGGTTACGGGAGTGGAAGCCACTTTCCTCGATACACCTTTCTGCGGAAGGGCGGGTATATTAGCTATGAGTTGTCTTGTAGAATCCTAATCATCAAGAGCGAGGCTCGTCACCTCCACCAACAACCAATGGAAGAAAGACTCCATACGTAGAGCAACAGCGAGGGATCTTCCGGTAATTGGAGCGCGGAAGGAAGCGATGGTTAGTAAATTGCGAGAAGCGGATGTCTACATGAAAATAGTAGGAACTACTATTAGCATAATTTGGATTGTATGAACCTATGTTGTAAATATGTATGTTGTTGCTCAAAGATGTTGTGTGTATTGAATTACTATTTTACGTTTGAACTTTGAACACAGTGGTGTGCTCATGTTCCAATTTGGATTGTACGAACCTATGTTGTAAATATGTTTGTTGGTGCTCAAAAATGATGTGTGTGTATTACTATTTTACGTTTGAACTTTGAACACAATGGTGTTGTAGCGACCCGACCTCAGGTGGTCAAGCCTCGTGCTAATGTCATCCTGGACCGGTATCTACACACACGCTCAAAAGATTTATAACAGGTAGCAATCACACACTTATTACATCGAATGTCTCAAAGAGAACTTATTACAATAATATGGCTTAAGTCCATCTAACACGATAACACGGAAGGCTTGGAAGATAAAGTGAGTCCATCAACTCCAGCGGCATAGCTGAGCTGCCGACGCGACCTATCGAACCTTACTCCTAAATCGAAAAGTCGCAACATAATACGTTGCAGCCGAAACAGGTCACACATGGAATATCTTGGCAATTTAACACAATAGAGCAATAACAGAATAATGCTACTACATGCATATTTGGCTGGTGGAAGCTCTGATTCGATTTTGCGAAAAGCCAATTTTTCCTACAACAAAGGAATAAATTTTAACTAACATGGTGGTTGAAACAACATTGAGAGGTATAACCCCAACTCAATCCCAAGGTAATTAACATCCCTGCAATATTAGTTAAGGTGATGAGATACATGTGAATACTCGTACTAGATACTCAAATTGTCCATAACGGGGACACGGCTAACCATGATTAGATTGTACACTCTGCAGAGGTTTTACTTTTCCCCCAAGACTCGATCGCCTCCGTTGATTTCTCGCACTACATGGTGTTTGAGAAATGGATGACCGAGACAGTCTTTCGAAACATTAACTCTCTACTCCGGTAGATCATACCAAACCTACAAAACCCACTACCTGAGCGGACGACACAACTCTAAGCATAGCAAGCATAGCATGGTAGGAATCACAAACATGGCTCAATCAACTCCTACACATACTAGTGGGTTTCATCTATTCTGTGGCAATGACAGTCATGCAAAGGAAGTGGGTTCAACTACCGCAGCACACAGCTTGAATCGCGTTGTCTTAATGCGAAACGAGGCGAAGCGAGAACATGGGTTTGTATCGGAATGATCAATGAATTGCTTGCCGATGGGCTGGGGTAGAACGCCCTTGGATGGGTAGTCGAGGTTATCTTGAGGCGGAACCTATCATGAAAACACACCAAATAAACACACAAGACAATATGCAACAATATGATGCATGCTATGACATGGCAATATGGATGTGTGTTGGCCTAATGCAAGTTGAAAGAAAGGGATGAACTCATTTGAATCAAGGATTCAAATGATAGCTCATTTGAGTTAGTCCTAATGGTGCAATATCTTATTCTGGTTATTCAGCATAGTTAACTTGTTTTAACATGCATGAAACCTGTACCAATGGATAGAGTGTATTTTCTGATAATTTTTCATATATAAATCTTTGCATTTGGAGTTATAGATAAAAGTTATAAGCATTTGAAATTTGAATTATATTCGAATTTATATATAAAATAATTCCAGAATTTGAATTAATGCCAAGATGAGGTCAGCGGCGTCGGGGTCAACGGGTCGCCCAGGTCAAATGACCGATGGGACCCGCATGTCGGGTTAGTTTAACTAATTTAATTAATTAGAACTAATCCTAATTAGTTTAACCGAGGGCCCACGTCATTGACTCGAACAACAGGCCCATGGGGTCGTGGTCAACTCATGGCGCTAGCCGGCAGGCCAGGGGAACAAAGTGCTTTTCACTTTCCGGGCACCAAATGGGCCGGGAGCATCTCGTGGAGCGGAGGTGAGCCGCGCGTTTGGTGTAACTAGTTGGTCGGGTGGCGGAGTTGGCACCGGGCGAAGTCGGCGGCCGGGCTCGGTGATGTCGGGTTTGGGTTAGAGGCTCGGCGGTGCGGAAGTGCATAGTTAGGCCAGCGCAACTGGTGAGTGCGATGGGAGGGGTGGCGTTGGGTGGCCGGAGCCTCGTCGGCGAGACTCCAGGGCGGATGCGTTCGGGTGATCGTGGCGCTTGTTTGGGTGCAAGAAAGAGAGCGGAAGGGGGGAGTAGCGAGCTCACGGTGAACCGGAAGCCTCGCGGGTCGGGCGGTCGATGCGGCGGCGACGGCGATGGGGATCTCCGGGCTTGAGCTCGGTCGAGTCGGTGTAGTAACCGGGTGCTTAGAGCGGCGGGACTGGCTAGCTAGAGGTAATGGGGTGCGGCGAGCTCTGGACATAGGGGAGGAGCATGGACGCGGGAACCGGCGTCGGAGTGGCGCTCGCGATGGCGTCGGCAGTTGGGGGAGAGCGGAGAGAGAGGCGGGGAGAATGGGGTGTCGGGGGTCGGCGGAGCGTGGAGGCGCCAGGCGGGCGCGAGGGGTGAAGCGAGGGCGCCAGCTGCGTGGCCGCCCTCTGCCCGGCCGAACCGGTGCTCGCCGAGCTAAGCAGTGTACGCTGCTGGCTGGGCGGTGGGCCAAGCGTGAGGTAAGCATTTTTTTAAACTTTTCTATTTTCGAACTTGTTGGGGTTTTTAAAAATACCAAAACTATTTTAAAATTACCAAAATGCTCCTGGTCACTTGTTGGAATATTCCCAACATGAAACATTTTGGTTTGACAATTTTGAACATTTAAAATATTTTCATAATTTGAAATGCTCATTTCAAAAACTTGTGGATTAATTCTAGAACCCTTAGGTGACCTAGAAAATGATCCACCTCCTTTGACATGGGTTTTGAACCCAAACAAAGAGGATGAGCATTTTGAAGGGCATTTGGATTCATTGAAATAAATTTTAGTAAACCCTAGTTGTTTTAAGGGGGTGTTCGGGGTTTCTGCCTTCCCATTTCAAATTCAAATGAAATTTAAACATGATGCACACCCTAATGCATGGTCTATCGGGATGTGACAACTCACCCCACTCAAAAGAATCTCGTCCCGAGATTTAGGATCTATTCGAAAAAGGTGGGATACTCAAGTCGAAGGCGATCCTCCCTTTCCCAAGTTGCTTCTTGCTCGGAATGGTTTGACCATTGAACCTTTAGAAACTTGATATTCCGACGCCGAGTGGTATGCGCTCGGCTTGATCGAGAATACTGAACGGGATATTCTCGATAGGTGAGGTTATCTTGGAGATCAAGCGTCTTAGTGGTCCACTCACGGATAGGATCCAGAAGCAACGCTGAGTTGGGAAAGCGTGGAAGACATCATGGACCTTGGAAAGATGCGAGGTAGTTCCAATTGGTAGGCAACTTCCCTCGTTTGGCAAGAATGCGAAAGGGTCCAATGTAACGAGGAGCCAACTTGCCTTTGATACGAATCGATGGGTTCCTTTAGAGGGTAACCCGAAGGTAAGCCTTCTCGCCAATTTCATAAGCCATAGGCTTATGCTTGCGATCATATTGGCTCTTTTGACGAGATTGGGCTGTTTTCATTTCTCACGAATGCGAACTTGCTCTTACGCTTCTGAATCATATCCGGGCCAAAGAGTTGTCTCTCCCGGTTTCGACCGTTAAGAGCGTTCGACATTTTCATCCATAAAGAACTTCGAAGGGGCTTTGCCCAAGCTGGCTTGATAACTATTGTTATAAGCTTAACTTCGGCGAATGGAAGGCATTTCTCCCAATTCATGCCGAAAGAGATGATGAAGCTCAAGCATATCCTCTAGGATTTGATTGACTCGCTTCTACTTGACCACTTGATTGGGGATGGAAAGCGGTGCTAAAGGAGAGACGAGTTCCTCATAGCGTTTTGGAAACTTTCCCAAAATCGAGAGGTGAAGAGACTCCACGGTCGGAGTTAATCTCTAATGGAACACCATGAAGAGACACTATTCGAGAGATGTACAATTCAGCTAGCTGGCTAGCGGTTATACTCTCACAACAGGTAGGAAGTGGGCTACTTTGGAAAGACGATCAACAACAACGAAGATAGCGTTATTCCCTCTCTTGGTCCTGGAAACCCGGTAATGAAATCCATACCGATTTTATCCCATTTCCATTCAGGAATTTCCAAAGGTTGAAGGGTACCAAGACGGCCGTTGATGCTCGCTTTAACTTCGACGACGTACGCCGCAGTTAGCAATGTATTGAGCGATTTCTCTCTTCATCCTAGTCCACCAAAACCTCGGCGTAGATCTTGATACATTTTAGTACTACCAGGATGAATGGTGAGAGGAGAGTCATGAGCTTCCTTAAGGATCAATCGCCGTTGCGCACCTTGAGGAACCACTAGACGGTCTCCAAAGAACACGACACCTTGTTCATCAATGGAGAAACAATCTGCGACTCCTTCTTGATGTTTCTCCTGATCACGGAGATTCCGGATCTACCTTACGTGCCTTGATGATCTGATCCGTAGGTAGGTTTCGCCACCGGGGTGGAAAGGAATCCTCGAGGAACAATGTGAAGATTAAGCTTACGTAAATTCCTCGTGGAGAATTGGTTGACTTTGTTGTAACATCAGATTGTTACAATAAGATTTATGACTTAGTCGTCAGCCATGACATTAGGCTTTGCCAGGGTGTAGGATATTCCTAAGTCGAAATCTGTAATCAACTCGACCCAACGTCTTTGCCTCGAGATTCAAATCCGGTTGGGTGAAGATATATTTCAGACTTTGGTGATCAGTAGATTTCGATAGCGATTACCCGTAAGGTAATGTCGCCAGGTTTTGAGTGCATGAACCATCGCTGCAAGCTCTAGATCGTGTGTGGGGTAGTTATCCTCATGTGGGACGAATCGTCGAGAAGCGTGAGGCAATCACATGACGATCTTGCATGAGTATGCAACCTAGTCCTTGTCGCGAGGCGCCGCAATAGATAATAAAGTCCTTAGAGAAATCTGGTGGAACAAATACGGAGCAGGATGTCGAGCGCCTTTTCAGTTCGAAAGCTGATCTCGCATCGTGTGGCCCATTCGAACTTCTTATCTTTCTTGAGGAGTTCGTTAGAGGTTTAGCAACTTTAGAGAAATTCTCGACGGCGGCAATAGCTCGCTAAACCGAGGAAACTCCGAACTTGCTTGACCGATTCGTGGAGTCCAATCAAGGACGGCTTGAACTCGCCGGATTGACAGCAATACCCTTACCGGAATTACATGTCCTAGATAGGTCACTGCAACCGAATTCACATTTAGAGAATTTGGCATAAAGGCGTTCTCAAGTT
>JAHIAM010019532.1:0-19710 GCA_021605205.1 Aegilops longissima
GAAATTTTCTCAGGAACGATGGCCTTTTATTTGGTAGTGTTTAGAGATATGAGTTGGAAAGGGTTGGTGAATGTTGGGGTTTTTCTCCGGACTAATTGATTAATGGCCAAACCTTGGCTAATAAATCACTCGGTGGTTTCGGTTTCTGCTCTGCCTTGGGCATCGGATCTTTGAAAAGGCCTCTTCCACCTTCTTGGGTAAAGTGATCCCTTTGGGACCAGGCATTTCCAATTTGATTCCTTGGTAAACCATGAAGCGTGCATAAGGCTGAAAATTCGTGATAACACTAAATCCCAAACTTAACGTCAATTTTTGCCTTTCTTGGAATCCTTGAAAACCATCAAAAAACAATTTGGAGTAATCAGCCTTCTTTGGAATGACCCGGAAACTCATTTCTTTGTATGAATCATGAAATCCATCCCCTTCCTCTTATTTATTGGCCCTTTCCATCCATAAAAATCGTGGTGCCTTTGGGTCCCCAAAGCTTGCCTCGGGGTGGCTATGGTCATTGGAGGTGAATGTGTGGGATCGAGACCAGGTACTTTCAATGTTTTGCTTTAATGGATCGAAATTGAATTGACACGGGATATCCATCATCTTCTTTTTGTCCTCAACTTTTCAAACTCCTTTTCCCTTATCTTTGGGTTTCCCCCAAATTTTGGATCAAACCTACTATGGTGGTATGTTTGTAATGTTTCCCTCCTCATCTTTCTTCGTGTGGATGTGGGGAATCCATTTCCCCCTTCCGTTTCTTCAGGGTTCAAGACCCGGCTTTTAAATTTCCTTATCGCCCAAGGGGCCTCCGGGAAATTGGCCAAACTTCCCCTTTTGGGTTTTTCCTCCGGTTTAAGAAGGAAATATGCCCTAGAGGCAATAATAAAATTATTTATTTCCTTATATTGATAAATTTTATTATTCATTAAATTTATTTGGAAACATAATACATGTGGAATACATAACAAGAGTGTCACTATTGCCTCTACTTGACTGTTTCAAGATGGTTATGTTTCTCCATTGATTTAGATTAAGGGATCACATCAGGGAGAATGATCTGATTGACGACCCATTCCGTTAGCCTAGACTTTGATGTTTATTGCTTTCTTTGCTTTATGTTCCTTAACTATGAGTTTAACTCCGTTTAGGAACCTTTTAAAAGCGTCCTGCTGGGGTGATTATAAAGATCCAGGTGTCTGGTACATGTTGGGTTGGCGTATTTGAATTAGGTTTTTCCTCCGATTGGGAGAGGTTCTCTGGCCTTCTTTACATCATATAACCTTGCAAGCATTGCAAAATAAGTTATTGAGATGATGTATTAAAGGGCGGTAAAGGCTTGATGGAGATTGAACTAGGTATTGGATAGGGATCGAATCTGGGCAATAAATACGATGACAAAGGGAACAAAGTATGTTGTTATCGGTTTGACGATAAAGATCTTGTAAATGAAGACCAATATGGGCATCCAGGTTCCGCTATTGTTTTTGAGAATAGTTCTGGTCATGTCTACATAGTTCTCGAACCCGTTGGGTCCGCCGGTTTGATGGGTTATATTAGAGTTTATGAGTTTTGATGTACCGAAGGAGTTGGTCCCGGATGAGATCGGGGACATGGAGAATCTCGAAATGGTGAGGCTAAGATCGATATTTGGCGACTATATTGGGTTGGAAGGTTCGAATGATTGGGATTTTTCGGGGTTACGGGAATTCCGGGAGAATATTGGGCCTTATTGGGCCCTGCGGGAAGAGGGCTGCCTAGGGCGGCCCCCCCCCTAGTCAATTGGACTGGGAGAACCCCTTCCTTCCTTCTCTCTTCCCTTATTGTTCCTCTCCTAATACATGGAAGGACTCCTAGTTGGACTAGGAAGGGAATCCTACTCTGGGAGTAGGACTCCATGGGCCCCTACTAGGCGGCCTCCCCTCCCCTCTTTGGGGCAGGGGCCCCTGGAACCAAGTTGACTGGATGGTTCCTTGCCGTGTGGTGCCTCCCCATTTCCCTTGGTCAATGTCGGAGCTTGGCGAAACCCTCGGGGTGGTCCTTGGGCTTAAAACCGGTCGTGGAGCTCATCCCTCACGCCCTTTGTTTAACTCTCCCGGTCTGATCGGGCCCGGATCTCCTTAGCAAACCCAGGTGCCCGTGCGTTTTTTTGGAAATTAAAACCCCTTTTCCCGTTTCCTAGGCGGGAAATTTTGGTTTATCAGGCCTTTTGGGGTTTTTTTTTATCCCGGGCGTTGAGTCATAAGGTAGAACACAAGTGAGTTGTGGGCGATATAAGTCATCTTGCTTACCAGCATGTCATACTTTGGTTCAGGGTATTGTGAGATAAACGGCCGGACCGACATTCGCGCCTTCGGTGGTTTCCCGCTTCAAGCCTTTTGTTGAAGGTGCCGGGTGTTTTCTCTCACTTTAGTTGAACGAGTTGCTCGCCCGTCCTGGAAGGTTAAAACAACCAACTTGACAAACTACGTTTGGTTTTGATGCGTGGTAAACGGTTCTTGCTCAGCCCGTAAGCCCGTAAAACTTGCAACAACAAAGTAGAGGCGTCTAACTTGTTTTTGCGGGCATGTTTGATGTGATTGGTAACGTGATGCTATTTTTTTGTATGAGATGATCATGTTTTGTAACAGTTATCGGCTGGCGAAACCATATGGTTGTCCTTTATTGTATGAAATGCAAGCGCCATGTAATTGCTTTACTTTATCACTAAGCGTAGGATATCGTAAAAGCAATAGTTGGCGAGCGACAACGATCTGATGGAGATCGGTGTCGGGCAATGGTGATCATGGCGGCAGATGGAATCCGCACAAGATGATGATGGCCTATCATATCACTTATATTGATTGCGTGATGTTTATCCTTTATGCATCTTATCTTGCTTTGATTGGCGGTAGCATTTTAAAGATCTCTCACTAAAATTATCAAGTGTTCTCCGGTATGCACCGTTAAAGTTCCGTCTTTAAACCCGTGATGATGGGGTGTGATAGCTCTCGTTCAAATACAACGTGTGCAAAACAGTTATCCGAATACTCGGTTAAACTTGCGAGCCTAGCATATGATATGGCCTCGAAACGGAGCCGAAAGGTGGCGTGAATCATATATGATATGATCAACATATTGATGTTCACCGTTAAACAACT
Organism: Aegilops longissima; assembly: GCA_021605205.1. Classification (NCBI taxonomy): domain Eukaryota; kingdom Viridiplantae; phylum Streptophyta; class Magnoliopsida; order Poales; family Poaceae; genus Aegilops; species Aegilops longissima. Next base: position 3,132 of record JAHIAM010019532.1, read on the forward strand.
CCATCTCACGGGATCGGACATGGTGTAGTATATGGATCACGAATCACTTAGAAGATTAGAGGATGTCTATCTAATGGGAGTTCTAAATAATATGATTAATTGAACTTAAATTTATCATGAACTTAGTCCTTAGTATTTTGCAAATTATGTTGTAGATCAATAGCTCCGTTGTTGCTTCCTTGTTTTTTTCCCGATGTTTTATATGTGTTCCTAGAAAAATTGTATTGAAAAATGTTAGTAGCAATGATGCGGATTGGATCCGTGATCTGAATTTATCCTCATTGCTTGAAGAATTATGTCCTTAATGCCCGCTAGGTGACAAACCGCGGGAGGATGCTACGTTATGACGTTTTAGCTCAATATGATGGCTACTTGATAGTTTAGTGCACCATGTAACGGCTTAGAATCGGGACTTAAAAGCGTTTTGAACATCATGGACCATATGAGATGTTCGGAGGAAGTTAATATTTCAAGCAAATACCGAGTTGAGAATTGAAGTCTCCAACAAGTTCTATAGCTAAAAGATGGAGGAAATCGCCAACTAGTGAGCATGTCTCAGATTTCGGTACTTTAATCGCGAATCAAGTGGGAGTTAATCTTCAGATAAGATAGTGATTGAAGAATTCTCTAGTCACCATCACCAAGTTAGTAGAACTTCATGATGAACTATAATATGCAAGGATGACAAAAGTAATTCCCAAGCTCTTCGTGATGCTAAAATCGGGAGGTAGAAATCAAGAAAAACATCAAGTGTTGATGGTGACAAGACCACTAGTTTCAAGAAAAGGGAAAAGGAAGAAGGGAACTTCAAGAAGACGGCAAGCAAGTTTGCCAAGTGAAGAAACCCAAGTGGTCTAACCGAGACTAAGGCTTCTCGCAAAGGATTGGTCCTTTGAGCGGAACTACCCCAAAATTTGGTGGATAAGAAAGGATAAAGTAAAAAAGGTATATTTGATATACATGTTATTGATGTGTACTTTACTAGTGTTCTAGAACCCGATTTGGTACTAGTTGTTGCTAAGATTAGTAACTTTCAACGGGTTAGAATAACAGAACTAGTTAAGGGAAGTACGATGAGGTTGGAAGTAGTTCCAAGATTGATATGATCATCATCCACTCCTATACTTTCGGGATTAGTGTGGAACCTAAATAAGTGTTATTTGGTGTTGACATAAATATGATTTGATCATGTTTATTGTCTGTTATTCATTTAAGTAAGAGAATAAATTGTTGTTTTTAATGAATAAAACCTTATATGGTTACACACAATGAAAATGGTTCATTGGATCTGATCATAGTGATACAATATTCATAATATTGAAACCAAAAGATGCAAAGTTAATAATGATAGTGCAACTTATTTGTGGCCCGTTTTAGGTCATATTGGTGTAAAGCATGAAGAAACTCCATCTGATGGAATTTTGGAATCACTTGATTATGAATCATTTGATGCTTGAACCATGCCTTTTGGCAAGATGACTAAAACTCTTCTGAACAATGGAAAACTCTTGACTTATTGGAAATAATACATACGATGTATGCAATCAATGAGTGTTGATGCTTGGAAATATCGTTATTTTCTGACCTTCACAAGATAATTTGAGCAATGGGTATATCTACTTGATGAAACACAATCAAACATTTGAAAAGTTCAAAAATTACGGTGAAGGAAGAATCATCGTAAAAGAAAATAAAAGTTTGATATGATCGGGAGGAAAAATATTTGAGTTCGAGTTTGGTCTTCAATTAAAACAAAGTGGAATAGTTTCACAGCTCCCCATGGAACACCACAACATAATGGTGTGTCGAATTGAACCGACTTTATTGGATATGTGCGATCTATGATGTATCTTACCGATTTACCACCATCGTTTGGGTTTGCATTAGAACAGCTGCATTCCTTTAATAGGGCACCATCTAAATCCGTTGAGATGACACCGTATGAACTATGGTTTAGCGAAACCTGTTCGTTTCTTAAAGTTTGGAGTTGTGATGCTTATGTGAAAAAGTTTTCCCGATAAGCTCGAACCCAAATCAGGGTCGCTTCATAGAATACCCAAAGGCTGTTGGGTACACCTTCTATCACAGGTCTAAAGGCAAAACATTCTTGTAAGATGGATCATTTCTAGAAAGGTTTTCTCAAAGGTGAGTGGGAGGAAAGTAGAACTTGATAAGGTAATTGCCTTCCCCTTATTGGAAAATCCACAAATCGTTTGTGATTCCTACCCAATTAGTAAGGAAGTTAATGATGATGATCATGAAACTTATTCAAGTTGCTACCAAACCTCGGGGTCTTCGATAAATCCGCCGTGATCGGTAATCATGTTCGGAAGTCATGTTACTAGACCATGATGAACCCAAATATGAGGGCGTTTGAGCCCGATTCCTGAAATGGCTTGAGGCCATGAAATCTGAGATGGGATCCATATAGAAACAAAGTGTGGACTTTGATGGAGTTGCCCATGATCGGCAAGCCATATTATATAAATGGATCTTCAAGAGGAAGCGGATTTATAGTATTACTATTCAAGCTCGTTTCAAAAAGGTTTTCGACAAGTTCAAGGTGTTGACTACAATGAGATTTTCTCAATGTGCGATGCTTAAGTCTGTCCGAATCATGTTGAATTGCCAATTTTATGAAATCCTTGGATGTCAAAACTACATTCTTTAATGGATTTATTAAAGAAGAGTTGTATATGATGCAACCAAGGTTTGTCAATCCTAAAGGAGCTAACAAAATGGCAAGCTCCGCGATCCATCTATGGTTTGGTGCAAGCATCTTGGAGTTAATAACGCTTTGATAGTGTGATCCATTGGTTTTTAACTTTTGGAAAGGGTATTTACAAGAAAGTGAGTGGGGCACTCGATTTATAAGTATATGTGAATGACATATTGTTGATGAAATAATGTAGAATTATTCCAAAGCATAAAGGGTATTTGAAAGGAGTTTTTCAAAGAAGGACCTCGGTGAAGCTTAAATTGAGCATCAAGATCTATTGAGATAGATCAAAGCATAATTTTTTCAATAAAATTACCTTGTCAAGATTTTGAAGTAGTTCAAATGGACAGTCAAAAAAAGTTCTTTTGTTTAAAGGTGTGAAATTGAGTAAGACTCAAACCCACCACGCAGAAAATAGAAAAGAGAAGAAAGTCATTCCCTTGTACATAGGTTCTATAAATTGTATCTATGTGGACCTATTTATACCTTCCTGAATTTGGAGGGGTAAATAGTGATCTAGGATGATCTTGGTTGGTCAAAAATCCTTAGTGAGGATAAGGAAATTTTCCGATTATGGAGGTGATAAAAGGGTCGAAAGGTTACATTGATGCAAGTTTTACTGATCCGATGACTCTAAGTCTCAATCGGATACATATTTAAAGTGGGAGCAATTAGCTAAGTAGCTCCGGCGAGCATTGTAGACATAGAATATTTGAAAATACATACGGCCAATGTAAAGGGACCTTGACAAAATTATCCACAAGCAAAACATGATCACACCTTAGTACTCTTTGGGTTTAATCACATGGCGATGTGAACTAGATTTGACTCTAGTAAACCCTTTGGGTGTTGGTCACATGTGAAACTATGGGTGTTAACCACATATAGATGTGAACTATTGATGTTAAATCACATGGCATGTGAACTAGATTATTGACTCTAGTGCAAGTGGGAGAAAGGAAATATGCCTAGAGGCAATAATAAAGTTATTATTTATTTCCATATCATGATAAATGTTTATTATTCATGCTAGAATTGTATTAACGGGCTAATACATGTGGAATACATAGACAACAGTGTCACTAGTATGCCTCTACTTGACTAGCTCGTTAATTGAAGATGGTTATGTTTCCTAACCATAGACATGAGTTGTCATTTGATTAAGGATCACATCATTAGGAAAATGATCGATTGACATGACCCATTCCGTTAGCCTAGCACTTGATCGTTTAGTATGTTGCCTTTTTGACTTATACATGTTTTAACTTGAGTTATGCAACTCCGTTTCGGAGGAACACTTTGGGTACTACCAACGTCCCAATAATTTGGGTGATTATAAAGGAGTACTACAGGTGTCTCAAAGGTACATGTTGGGTTGGCGATTTGAATTAGGTTTTGTCCCCGATTGGGGAAATCCGGGCCTTCCGGTAATACACATCAATAAGCCTTGCAAGCATTGCAACTAATAATTAGGCGAGATGATCTATTCGAACGAGTAAAGAGACTTGCGAACAGATTGAACTAGGTATTGGATACCGCGATAATCCAAATAACATCCGATGACAAAGGGAACAAAGTATGTTGTTATGCGGTTTGACCGATAAAGATCTTAAAGAATTGTAAAGACCAATATGGGCATCCAGGTTCCGCTATTGGTTATTGACCAAGAATAGTTCTAGGTCATGTCTACATAGTTCCGAACCCTGGGCCGCACAAGGTTTCATGATTATTTATGAGTTTATGAGTTTTGATGTACGAAGGGTTAGTCCCGGATGAGATCGGGGACATGCGAAAGTCCAAAATGGTCGAGCGAAAGATCGATATATTGACGACTATATTCGGAGTTGGAAGGTTCAATGATTGGTATTTTGAATCCGGGAGTTAGGGAATTGCGGGGGAATATTGGGCCTTATTGGGCCCTGCGGGAAAGAGAGGGGCTGCCTAGGGCAGGCCTCGCCCCCCCTAGTCCGGTGGACTGGGGGGCGCACCCCTTCCTTCCCTCCTTCTCTCTTCCCCTTACTTGTCTCCTACTCCTAATACATGGAAGGACTCCTAGTTGGATAGGGGGAATCCTACCGGTGGGAGTAGGACTCCCCATGGGCGCCCTACTAGGGCCGCCTCCTCCCCTCCCTCCTTTATATTAGGGGAGGGGGCCCCATGGACACACAAGTTGATCTCGGATCGTTCCTTGGTGCGGTGCCCCCTCCACCATATTCCCCGGTTATCGTCCGGGGCTTAGGCGAAGCCCTGTGCGGTGAAGTCATTCGTCCGGGAGCAAAACCCGCGCGTGGAGCATCATCATCGTCCCCCCGTCGTTTGGAACCATCCCGGCCTTTGCTGGATCGGGCCGGGATCGCACCGAGCTGACGGTCGGAACTCGGAGGTGCCGTCGTTCGGTCTTGGATTCGGATCGTGAAGGGTCTACATCAACGCTTGTTATACGCCCACGGTTCACAGGCGTGGACCCCTCTCCCTCTCGTTGCTATCCATCACCATGGTCTTGCGTGCGGGAAATTTTTGAAATTACTCGTTCCCCAACAGTTTGGGGGGACTTCGCCACTCCGGGCCGATCCTTCTTCACCATTGGCATACTTGGTGGCAATCTACATCATTAAACTAAGACATGTCTCGGTTCGTCGAATTTTAGATTTAATCTCTGTACCCCTTCCTTGAAGGGAACAGTGATGGAATACTTCTAGTGGGCAACGTGATCCATCTCTGGATGTAATCCTCAAAGTCTCATTGACTTGCACAAAGATTGCAGCTCACAACCCCTGCTGGTGCCAAGTTCCTTCAAATGTTCGACAAACACTAAACAAGACCTTCCCAAGTGTAAATGTTGATGGGTGCTAACTGATTCAACCATTCTCCGGCGAGCCCTCCAACATAAGAGGGTTTCATGGACTTCACGAATCTGAACAGCCCTCGGTAGTCTTGCCAAGTATCGGGCTTGGACTCACCAGAACTTACCGCCCCCGCCAACGAAGTTGGGAGGAATCCCGCCGATGGCCTGGAAACCTCGGTCCTAAGGCGGCTCCCCCGGTGGTACATCTCGCCATGACCTTCTGGTGGGCTCGTTTGCGACCAAACCTTGACGATAATGGATCTCGTAAGCCGGTTCCCCGGGTCAGGAATCCCAACAACTCATGGCGTCCATCCCATTGCGGCGCGATCCCCTTGGGGAGGGGTGGGCACTCGGCGCGATCATCACGGCAGTGGTGATCATACGCCCGGTTCTTTCGGTCACGCCGGTCTCCCGCCCTCACGCCCACGATTTGGGCTATGGGCCGTGGCGATTTGCGCGATGGATCCTGTGAATCCTATTCGCGTTGTAAGCTAATTTTGATCTCGCCGCCCGGATCGCTTAATCTGTAAAAGCCTCGACCTCCCGGGGGAAAGGCTGAATCGATCCTCGGGCTGCGCTAAATTTGAATGGAGTTCGAATACCTGGTGGTGGTGGTAGAGTTGGTTTGGATTCGGAACCGTTGGCCCGGATGTCTCGGGTTCTCGGGGTCGCCACCAAGTTAATGGTCGTCCCTAAACCGGAGCCCGGGGTTTCTCCAAATAGGAGTTGGGCGCATCCATGTTCGGGGCAAAGTTCTTCCCTTCAAGTGAGGGCCGGGAAACTTTCATGGGCATCGGGATCTCCCCCGCGCCTGCGGGGAAAACCCGGGACTTCGGTCCATCGACCATCGAACCTCCCCGCTAGATCCTCTCCTGGATGGTCTCGGACTCCGAGCAAACCGAGAGATCGCGGGCTCGATCGCGCGACGGGGGTGGCATGGGAGCCAGCGGCCTCCCCCCGCTGAAGCCTCGGCCCAAAGGGCGCTTCTCGGGAACAAGGAGGAGGGGGGCCGGGCCGCATCGGGTCGGCGGTTGCCGGGAAGGGGGGGACGCCGCAAAGGGTGTGCCCGCGGGAGGCCTTCGATGTCGGGGAGCCTCTAGAAGCCGCGGTTCGGCGATGACGTGGGCCGAGCGGATCTCGGCCCTCCCAAACTCCACAAACCATGTGAAGGTGATGGGAAAAATCGCAACTTATTCAATAAGTCAAGATACCACCCACGGGGCGACGTTGGTTCTTCGCGGGTGTAGGGGTAGGAATGGAAGGCAAGATCCTACATGGAGTAGTTGTATACGCAAGGATTTCGGTTCAGGCCCTTCTAGGAATAACAGCCCCCGCCCGGGCCCAGGCGGCTTTGGATTATGTTGTATGAATTACGGGGTGCAACCCTTTATTTTGAGGAGGGTGGCTTATAAGTTTGCGACCCCCCCTTTATGTAGGGTTTAAGGTACATTAAGATCGGGTTTCTGTGCCAAAAAAAGTGCTATGATGACCATAAAAGCTACTTAATGACCGGCCGATTTTGGGCGACTTTAGATCTCCCGGCTGTCGGTGGTTGGCTTCATGGTGGTGTCTTGAGTCCCAGTGGAACACTTCGAGTCGATTGAAAGGTGGTTTATTCTGAGATGTCCTTGGAGAGGGTGTTTGGCGGTCCATGACCCACCCCCTGGTACAATTCATCGGGACCCTTTCCAAGATTAGGTAAATCATTGACCTGCAAATCGTGATCAGTCGCGGCGGCCTTGGGTGATCTGCCTCGCCTGAAACTTGCCTTTCTTTAAACATTGATGGTTGGTCGGAAGAAATGGCGATGGCCCGGTAACATTCTTCCCACTTGGTATATACTTTGGTTCGCTAACGGTTGTGCATGGGTATCCCTTGTTTTGTCCGAAGGTTTGAGGGACCAATGGTTGATGGTTACAAACACAGGCAGTTAAATTCCTCATGTTTGTGCTCATCCCAGCCCGAAATGTTTCCATTCCATTTAAAAGTTCTTCAACTAATGGCCTTAGGTACACACAATTCGCTTGGGTTGCTTAGGGCCTTGGATGAGAACAGGCATCATAATGAACCTCATGCACCAAGGAGGAAGGTTATACATACATAGGCCGGGTGCTGTGATTGCTGCTTTCCCAAAGGATTAATGCCATCCCCAAACCAAACCATACATTCCTTTCACATGCAAACTCAGCCCGTTTCTCTATTTTCTCCCCGCGACCCGCGGATGCTATCAACTTCCCATCTTTTCGGTCCTCCTGCATCGCATCACGGCATGCTCTTTGTTTCGACGTCGTTTTCAAGTGGTATTATGGGCAACCCATCACCTTGGGAACCTCTTCCGGGGCGCCGAAACATCATGGGGTCATCCCTGGATCTTATACGAATGCCCGCTCGGGGCTCTTCAAATCCTCTTCCGCCGCAAAAGGATCAGTCAAAGGCATGCATTATCTTGCACCTAATCCAAGGGCATCGACCTTTTTTTTTAAATCGTCGGGCAATTATTATCCTTTGGAACTTCTTCTTATTTTTCGAGCTTTCAAACCTTTTGGCCACATTTCTGCCTTCCTTTCGGGTTTCAGCGTACCCACTTTTGTTATCTTCACAATTGGGGTACAACTTTTTTGTCATCCTCTAACATCGATCAACTTGCTTCTCCTTTTGACTTTGATTCGTCCTTGCATCACAATGACCGGAGGAGATCATTATGGGCACATAATCTATTTCTTTGATCTTGACTTCCCCTTCGATCCCAGCCTCGTCGTTCCTCTTGATCTTCAGCTCCCCCGTTCGTCACCGTATTGGGGGCACATAGTTGTCATCGCCCTCTTCTTCTTGTGCTTCCCATCCCTATTTTCCGTCCCGCCAAACATTTAGGTGGCTGAAACCCTTTTGGGTGGGTGGAAGGATTTCCTGGTAAGACCGGGCCACATTTTTGCATGGACAACAATAAAACCATTCGCTTGTTTGCCCCCCACTTCAGAAAAAATATCCGCCCTTAATGTACTCGGGATGTGTCCCATAATCCATTGGGTTCATCCATCATTACATATAATTATGTGTGTCAAAATTAGAAAATGACAAATTTATCTAAAGTGAAAATCAACAAGTATCATAAAGAATGAACAAAGGCTCACCACTGGGCGGTGGGATGTGAGCGATGGCTGAAAATGGGGAAGGGGTGGGCCCCAAATCTAGACAAATTAAAAAAATGGAGCTCATAGCTTAAGGAAAACTTAACTTGGGTGGTCGGGCATTTCCCGAACACCTCATGTGCATAGGAGGTGAACAAAACCCAAATGCCCTCTCCTCGGATTAAAACGGGCCCTGGAGTCCTACCGGGGGGGTATATAGGGTTATTTGTCCCGGTTTGGGAAAGGGACTAAACTTTCCCCTCGTCCCGGTTCTCCAACCGGGACCAATGGTTGTGGGCCACGCGTGTTGGGGCGAGTAATTTCAAAAATTTCCTCGATCACGCAAGACCATGGTGATGCATAAACCGAGATGAGAGTGTTGTCCACCCTCGGACCAAAGCGAGCGTTGCCAACGTGAGGAAGTAGTCGACTTCTTCCCGATCCAACGATCAATACACGACGGCACCTCCGAGTTCGCACCGTTCAGCTCGATGGCGCCCTCAACTCCGATCCAGCCAGTGTTGAGGAGAGTTTCCGACCGCGGCGGGTGGCGATGATGATGTTCCACCGGCCAGGGCCCAAGTCCGCACGGTATATTCGAGGTGTAGTTTGGTGGAAGGGGCACCGCCAACGGCTGACGATCTCAATGATCAACTTGTGTCATGGGGTGCCCTCCCTGATATAAAGGAGGGAAGGGGGGGCTGGCGGCCACAGGGGCGGCGGGGTCCTACTCCCCCGGGGTAGGTTCCTCCCCAATCCTAGTCAACTAGGATTGGCCAAGGGGAAGGGGGAGGCCCTTCTCCTATCCTAATAGGACTAGGGAAGGGGGAAGGCGCCACATTGGCCCCTTTCCCTTTCCACTAAGGCCCATCAAGGCCCATTGACCCCGGGAGGTTCGTAACCCCGACCGGTAAAATTCCCAATTTCACCGGGTGATTCAGTCAAACATAGGCTTCCAATATATCAATCTTTATGTCTCGACCATTTGAGACTCCTCATGTCCGTGATCTCATCCGGGACTCAACAACCTTGGTACATCAATATCATATAAACTCATAATAAGCTCAAACGTTGGTGGGACCCTCGGGTTCGAGAACTATGTGACATGCCAGACACCTCTCGGTCAATAACCAATAAGCGGGACCGGATGCCCATATTGGTTCCTACATATTCTGAAGATCTTTATCTCGGCCGATAACAACACGTTGTTCCTTTGTCATCGGTAGTTACTTGCCCGAGATTGATCGTGGATCCAATACCTAGTTCAATCTAATTCGGCAAGTCTCTTTTCTCGTTCCGAATACATCATTCACAACTAACACATTTAGTTGCAATGCTTCAAGGCTTATGTGATGTGCATTACCGAGAGGGCCGAGATACCTCTCCGACAATGGGGACAAATCCTAATCTCAAATATGCCAACCCAACATGTACCTTGGAGACACCTAATGTACCTTTATAATCAGTTCGGGGCGTTTGGTAGCACCAAAAGTGTTCCTCGGGCAACGGAGTTGCATAATCTCATAGTCATAGGAACATGTATAAGTCATGAAGAAAAGCACTAGCAACAAACTATCGATCAGGGTTGCTAATGGAATGGGTCATGTCAATCAGATCATTCAACCAATGATGTGATCCCTTAATCAAATAACAACTCCTTGTTCATGGTTAGGAAACATAACCATCTTTGATTAACGAAGTCAAGTAGAGGCATACTAGTGACACCTGTGGTTTATGTATTCACACATGTATTATGTTTCCTTAATACAATTCTAGCATGAATAATAAACATTTATCATGATATAAAAATAAAATAAATTATTATTGCCTCTAGGGCATATTTCCTTACTCCCACTTAAAGTCAATAATCTAGATTACGAATGATTCTAACACCATGGAGTCTTGGTCTGATCATGTTTTGCTCGTGGAAGAGGCTTAGTCAATCGCAACATTAGATCCTATGTATCTTGCATATCTCTATGTCTCCCCGGACCAAACCGGATGGAGTTAGCGCTTTTGATGTGTTGGTTCCTTGTGAAATCTGGATTTTTCCAAGGCAATTGCCCAATTGTCACAAAATTTTCATTGGACCCATACACTAGGCAACACCTAGATCGGTTATGAACTCCTTCATCGACTCCTTCATTAGCTGCCAAGCATTGTACCAACTTCACATGTAGATCCAACGCTTTGTTTGGAACTGCACCAAGCAGCCCACCGTTTAATGTAAACGATCCGGTTTGGATTTAGAATGGGATCGTGTCAAACTTGCATTAAACCGTTTCGAAGCTCTTTGTCACCGCCATAAATAGAAACATATCCTTAGTTCTTTCAAGTACTTAAGGATGTTCTTACCGCTGTCAGATCCCCTGGATTACTTTGGTACCCCTGCTAAACTTACGAAGGCACACATCGGTCGTACAACAGCATACATGATAGAGCCTATGGCTGAAGCATAGGAACATCTTTCATTTTCTCTATCTTCCGGGTGGTGGGCATTGAGTCTTACTCAACTTCCACCTTGTAATACCGGCAAGAACCCTTTCTTTGCTGATCCATTTGAACTTTTCAAAACTTTATCAAGGTATTGTTTGGAAAGTCCTATTGCGCTTGATCTATCTCTATAGATCTTAATGCCCAATATGGCAGTTCCCGAGGTCTTTCATGAAAAACTCTTATTCAAGTATCCCTTTATGCTATCCAGAAATTCTATATCATTTCCATCAATAATATGTCATCCCATATAATATCGAAATGCTGAGCTCCCTCACTTTCTTGTAAATCAGCTTCTCCAAAAGTCTATAAAACCAAATCTTTGATCACACTATCAAACGTTTATTCCAACTCCAGAGGCTTGCCCAGTCCATAAATGGATTGGAGCTTGCACACTTTGTTAGCTCCTTTGGATCGACAAAACCTTTGGTTGCATCATATACAACCTTCTTCCAAATCCATTCGGAATGCAGTTTTAACATCCATTTGCCAAATTTCATAATCATAAAATCGGAATTGCTAACATGATTGGACGGACTTAAGCAGCCCGGTGAGAAGGTCTCATCGAGTCAACCCTTGAACTTTGAAAACCTTTTGCAACAATCGAGCTTTATAAAGTAAATTACCACGCCAGCTTCTTCTTGAAGATCCATTTATTCTCAATTGCTTGCCGATCATCGGGCAAGTCAACAAAAATCCATACTTTGTTCTCAACATGGATCCCATCTCAGATTTCATGGCCTCAAGCCATTTTGTGGAATCTGGGCTCACCATCGCTTCTTCATAGTTGAGGTTCATCATGTTCGAAAATGACTTCCAAAATAGGATTACCGACCCTCGGCGGATCTTCTCGTTGATCTATTCGTAGAAACTTGATCTGAAGTTTCATGAATCATCATTAGCTTCCCCTATTTGGTGTAGGTGTCCGAAACTGTTTTCTGTGATGTACTACTTCTCAATAAGGGAGTAGATGTTATCTCATCAAGTTCTACTTTCCTCCCACTCACTTCTTTGGAAACTCTTTCTCCAAAAGTTTCCAATTTGCAACAAAATCTTGCCTTGGATCTGTGATAAAGGTGTACCCCGCTCCTTTGGGTATCCTATGAAGACACATTTTCCGATTTGGGTTCGAGCTTATAGGTTGAAGCTTTTCACATAAATCGCACCCCAAACTTTAAAACGAAACTTTGGTTTCTTGCCAAACCACGTTCATAAGGCGTCCTCACGTTTAGATTCCCTTTTAAAGTGAATTAGCCGCTCTAAAGCATAACCCCAAAACGATAGCGGTAAATCAGAAGAGACATCATAGATCGCACCATATCTAATAAAGACACTACGTTGGCACCATTAGGGGTGTTCCAATTTGAAACTATTCCCATTGTTTCAAAGTGGAAAGAAAAATATTCTCCTAGTCAATGGAAACTTTATTTTCTTTTAGATGATTTTCCAATTAAATTTTTGCTTTTCAAAGTTTCGAGTGTTTATTAATTTCCCATACGCCAAATACTTAAGGTGGAAAAATGATTCCCAAATCAAATTATTCCAATCATCGGATGAGTTTCCTTCTTTCCTTTACCGGGATATTTGCCCTAAGGCCGGCGGTGCCAAACAAATAAGTTGCCCAAACCATTTTCAATTTAAAAAAATTTCCCCAAAAACTCTGCATCTTTTGGTTTCAACATTATGAATATGTTCACTACTATCAAGATTAAGTAAAACAAACCATTCTTCAATGGTGCATGACCATAAAAGAATTATTCATATAAATAGAACAACCATTATTCTCATTTAAATGAATAACCGTCCATCAAACAAGATCCAGATATAATGTTCATGCTCCTGGTACTAAATAACAATTATTTAGGTCTAATACTAATCCAAGGTAGATGTAGAGGTGCGTCTTGCATCACATCGACTTTGGAACCATTTCCCAGGCATTGTCACCTCGCCTTAGCCAATCTTGCAATCCGTAGCCCTGTTTGAGTTGCAAATATTAGAAAGCCAATAAATACCAGGTGCTTCGGTATTAGTAAGGTACACATCAATAACATGTATATCACATATACCTTTGTTAACCTTGCCATCCTTCTTATCCGCCAAATACTTGGGGCAGTTCCGCTTGGACCAGCCCTTGCAATAAAGCACTGGCAGGCTTAGGACCAGATTGGGTTTTTCTTGATCACAACTTGCTTGCCGCTTTTTGAAGTTTTTTTCTTTCCTTTGCCCTTTTCTTGAAACTAGTGGTTTTGTTAACCATCAACACTTGATGCCCTTTTGATTTCTACCTCCGCTTTCGATCGCAAGAGCTCGGGCATTGTTTTGGTCATCCCTTGCATATTATAGTTCATCAGAAGCTCTTGTAGCTTGGTGGCGTGATTGGAAATTTCAATGGCGTCATCCGGAAGATTAACTCCCTTGAATCAAGTGATTGTTATATCGGACATTCAGTATATGCTCCGGTAACCGTTCTCCTCCATCTTCACTATAGAACTTTTGGAACTTCATATCTCTCAATCCGGGCATTCCTTGGAATATTAACTTCAACTCGGAACATCTCATATGCCCATGGTGTTCAAAAGCGTTGAAGTCCGGTTCTAAGCCGTAAAGCATGGCACCTGAACTATAGAGTAGTCATCACTTTGCTTTGCAGACGTTCATAACTTGGCGCAGCCCTTACAGCCTGGCACCTAACGGTGCTTCCGGGCGTAATTCTTCGTGCAGCAATAAGGATAATCCTCAAATTACGGACCGTCCGGTAATTGCTCCATCATCTTTCAACTTTGCTTTCTCAAGAGCATTAAAATTCAACGGAACAACAGCACGAGCCATCTATCTACACATCATAGACAAGCAAGATACTATCGTACTAAGTTCATGATAAATTTAAGTTCAATTAATCATATTACAAGAACTCCCACTTAGAAAAATATCCTCCAATTCTCTAAGTGATTGCGTGATCCATATCAACTACACCATGACCGATCATCACGTGGATGGAGTAGTTTCAATGGTGAACATCAATATGTTGATCATATCTACTATATGATTCACGCTCGACCTTTCGGTCTCCGTGTTCGAGGTCATATCTTATATGCATAGCTTCAAGTATAACTGAGTATTCGCGTGGCAACTGTTTTGCACCGTTGTATTTGAGCGTGAGCCTATCACCCCGATCATCACGTGGTGTCTCCAACGAAGAACTTTACATAGCGGTGCATACTGGGAGAACACTCTTGATAATTTAGTAGGGATCATCTTATAATGCTACCGTCAATCAAAGCAAGATAAGATGCATAAAGGATTAACATCACATGCAATCAATATAAGTGATATGATATGGCCATCATCATCTTGTGCTTGTGATCTCCATCTCAACACCGTCATGATCACCATCGTCAGCGCGACACCTTGATCTCCATCGTAGCATCGTTGTCGTCTCGCCAACTATTGCTTCTCGACTATCGCTACTCCTTAGTGATAAAGTAAAGCAATTACATGCGTTGCATTTCATACAATAAGCGACAACCATATGGCTCCTGCGATTGATCTTCGGTTACAAAACATGATCATCTCATACAATAAAATATAGCATCACGTCTTGACCATATCACATCACAACATGCCCGCAAAAACAAGTTAGGCGTCCTCTACTTTGTTGTTGCAAGTTTTACGTGGCTGCTACGGGCTGAGCAAGAACCGTTCTTACCCGATCAAAACCACAGCGATACTTAGTCAAATAGACTCGTTTAACCTTCTCAAGGACGGGGCCTTTCGTTCAACTAAAGTGAGAGGAGACACCGCCGTCACCTTTAAGCAGCGAGTGCTCTGGCGGTGAAACCAGTCTCGCGTAAGCGCGCGTAATGTCGGTCCGGGCGCTTCATCTCACAATACCGCTGAACCAAAGTATGACATCTGGTAGGTAGTATGACTTTATCCCACAACTCACTTGTGTTCTACTCGTGCATATGACATCAACGCATAAAACCAGGCTCGGATGCCCTGTTGGGGAACGTAGTAATTTCAAAAATTTCCCTACGATCCGCAAGACCATGGTGATGCATAGCACGAGATGAGAGTGTTGTCTCGTACCCTCGTAGACCAGACGAGCGTTGCAAGCGTAGAGGAAGTAGTCGTTTCTTCCCGATCCAACCGATCCAAGTACAGCGTCGGCACCTCCGAGTTCTCACGTTCAGCTCGATGGCGTCCCTCGAACTCCGATCCAGCCAGGTGTTGAGGAGAGTTTAAATCACCTGCGCGTGGTGCGATGATGATGTTCCACCGGCGCAGGGCCTAAGCTCCAGCGGTATATTCGAGGTGTAGTTTGGTGGAAGGGGCACCTGCAGCTGGAGCGATCTCAATGATCAACTTGTGTGTCATGGGGTGCCCTCCCTGTATATAAAGGAGGGAAGGGAGGGGCTGGCGGCCAAGGGCTGCTGGGAGTCCTACTCCCACGGGTGATTCCTCCCCAATCCTAGTCCAACTAGGATTGGCCAAGGGGAAGGGAGGAGGGCACCCTCTCCTAGTCCTAATAGGACTAGGGAAGGGGAAAGTCGACCAGCACTTGGGCCCTTCCTCCTTTCCACTAAGGCCCATCAAGGCCCATTGACCCCGGGAGGTTCGGTAACCCGGTACTCGGTAAAATTCCCAATTTCACGGGTGATTCCGGAATCAAACATAGGCTTCAATATATCAATCTTTATGTCTCGACCATTTGAGACTCCTCGTCATGTCCGTGATCTCATCCGGACTCGAACAACCTTGGTACATCAATATCATATAAACTCATAATAACGTCATCGAAGCGTTAAGCGTGGACCCTACGGGTTCGAGAACTATGTAGACATGACCGAGACACCTCTCGGTCAATAACCAATAAGCGGGACCTGGATGCCCATATTGGTTCCTACATATTCTCGAAGATCTTTATCGGTCAGACCGCATAACAACATCGTTGTTCCCTTTGTCATCGGTATGTTACTTGCGAGATTCGATCGCGTATCAATACCTAGTTCAATCTCGTTCTTGGCAATCTCTTTTCTCGTTCGTAATACATCATCTCACAACTAACATTTAGTTGCAATGCTTCAAAGGCTTATGTGATGTGCATTACCGAGAGGGCCAGATACCTCTCCGACAATCGGAGTGACAAATCCTAATCTCGAAATATGCCACCCAACATGTACCTTGGACACCTGAATGTACCTTTATAATCACCCGATTCCGTTGTGGCGTTTGGTAGCACCAAAGTGTTCCCGGGCAACGGTTGCATAATCTCATAGTCATAGGAACATGTATAAGTCATGAAGAAAAGCACTAGCAACAAACTATCGATCGGCGCTAATGGAATGGGTCATGTCAATCGATCATTCAACCAATGATGTGATCCCGTTAATC
>JAHIAM010019537.1:0-13463 GCA_021605205.1 Aegilops longissima
ATGTGGTCGTCGTCTCCGATCCGACCGATCAAGCACCGAGCGTCACGGCACCTCCGAGTTACGCCGTTCGCTCGATGGCGATCCCGGACTCCGATCCGGAAAGTGTCGAGGATGAGTTCCGTCAACCGGGCGTGGTGGCGATGTTGATGCTCCACCGGCGCGGGGCTTCGCCTAAGCTCATGACGATATGACTTCTCGGCGGGGAGCCGCTAAGCTCGACGATATGACGAAGTGGAATATGGTGGAAGGGCACCGCTGCGGCTGAGAAAGATCCGTAGATCAACTTGTGTCATGGGGTGCCCCTGCGTATATAAGGAAGGGGTGCGGCCAGCCTTGGGGAGGCCTGGAGGGTCCTACTCCCAGGATGGGACTCCCCCCTCCTAGTTGGATTAGGATTGGAGGAGGGAAGAGGAAGCGCCGCCTCTCCTGTCCTATTCGGACTAGGGGGAGCGTGCAGCCCACCGGCCGCCTTCCTCTTCTCTCTTTGGCCCATTAAGGCCCATAGACCTCCGGGGGTTCCGGTAACCTCCGGTACTCATAATTCCGATTTCCTCGGAACACTTCGATGTCAAATGTAGGCTTCAATATATCAATCTTTATGTCTCGACCATTTGAGACTCCTCGTCATGTCCGTGATCACATCCGGGACTCGAACAACCTTGGTGCATCAATACTTATAAACTCATAATGAGCATCCCGAAGCGTTAAGCGTGCGGACCCTACGGGTTCGAGAACTATGTAGACATGACCTAGAACCATTCTCGGTCAATAACCAATAGCGGAACCTGGATGCCCATATTGGTTCCTACATATTCTCGAAGATCTTTATCGGTCAAACCGCATAACGACATCGTTGTTCCCTTTGTCATCGGTATGTTACTTCGAGATTGATCGTCGGTATCAATACCTAGTTCAATCTGTTCAGTAAATCTCTTTACTCGTTGTAATACATCATCTCACAACTTCTTAGTTGTAATGCTTCTGAAAGCTTAAGTGATGTGTATTACCGAGAAGGCCTAGAATACCTCTCCGACAATCGGGTGACAAAACCTAATCTCAAATCGCCAACCCAACAAGTACCTTTGGAACACCTGTAGTACTCCTTTATAATCACCCGATTCGTTGTGGCGTTTGGTAGTACCAAAGTGTTCCTCCGTGGCAGGGAGTTGCATAATCTCATAGTTATAGGAACATGTATGGGTCATGAAAAGCATTAACAACATACTAAGCGATCAAGTGTTAAGCTAACGGAATGGGTCATGTCAATCAATCATTCTCCTAATGATGTGATCCGTTAATCAAATGACAACTCATGTCTATGGTTAGGAAACATAACCATCTTTGATTAACGAGCTAGTCAAATAGAGGCATACTAGTGACACTCATTTGTCTATGTATTCACATGTATTATGTTTCGGTTAATACAATTCTAGCATGAATAATAAACATTTATCATGATATGAAATAAATAATAACTTTATTATTGCCTCTAGGGCATATTTCCTTCAACGCCAGAGGCGTTCATAACATCTGGTCATTGCTCCTACTTGGCCAGACACAGCACCCAATGGTAGCTTCGGGGCGTGGTACATTGCAGCAATAGGGATAATCTCAAATTCTGGACTGATCCATTATGGTACTACCATCATCTTTCAACTTTGCTTTTTCTCGAGGCATATTAAAATTCAGCGGAACAACAGCGAGCCATCTATCTATAATCAACATAGACAAGCAAGACACTATCGGTACTAAGTTCATGATAAATTTAAGTTCAATTAATCATAAGCCTTAAGAACTCACTTAGATGACATCCTCTAATCTCCTAAGTGATCCGTGATCCCAAATCAACTAAACCATAATAGGATCATCCGTGAGATGGAGTAGTTTCAATGGTGAACATCACTATGTTGATCATATCTACTATATGATTCCGCTCGACCTTTCGGTCTCCGTGTTCCAAGGCCATATCTATTATATGCTAGGCTCGTCAAGTTTAACTTGGGTATTCGGCGTGTTACTGTTTTGCACCGTTGTATTGAGCGTAGAGCCTATCACACCCGATCATCACGTGGTGTCTAAGCACGAAGAACTTTCACAATGGTGCATACTCAGGAGAACATTTATACTTTGATAATTTAGTGAGGGATCATCTTATAATACCGTCAATCAAAGCAAATAAGATGCATAAAGATAAACATTACATGCAATCAATATAAGTGATATGATATGGCCATCATCATCTTGTGCTTGTGATATCCATCTCGAAGCTTACCGTCATGATCACCACATCATCGCCGTGACACCTTGATCTCCATCATTAGCATCGTTGTCGTCTCGCCAATCTTATGCTTCTCGACTATCGCTACAGCTTAGTGATAAAGTAAAAGCATTCTGAAGCGATGCATTGCATACAATCGACAACCATATGGCTCCATGAGTTATAGATAACTTCGGTTACAAAACATGATCATCTCATACAATAAAATTTAGCATCATGTCTTGACCATATCACATCACAACATACCAAAAATAAGTTAGGCGTCCTCTACTTTGTTGTTGCAGTTTTACGTGGCTGCTACGGGCTTAGCAAGAACCGTTCTTACCTCGCATCAAAACCTAGCGATAGTTTGTCAAGTTGGTGCTATTTTAACCTTCACAAGGACAGGCGTATGCACTTGGTTCAACTAAAGTTGGAGAAAGCGGCCCGCCAACCACCTATAATAGAATAATTCAGTAATTCATTTCTGCGCATGACAATCGTCAGGGTGTCATAGTCCTTGGGGACATCGGGTCAAACCTGTTGGTGGGTCCGGTGTCCCTTTGTAATTAGTTGCTAAAATTTAATTAAAACTAAACCTGATTAGTTAACGAGGGCTATTTTTGTCATTGATCTAGGAGAGTCATTGACCGGGGACCACCATGGTCAAAGTCAGCGCTTCTTCTGCTGGCGTTTAGCAGCGAGCAGAAGCAGCGGCGAGAGTGGATTTAGTCGTTTGGCAACCAAATGGGCATGGAGGTGTCTCTGGTGGTGAGACAAGCCGCAGCTTTTAGTGGAGTTAGTTGAGGTCGGGTGGCGGGTCAGCCGGCGGCGACCTAGGAGGCCGCGGAGTTGAGCGAAAACGAACTTGGGCTCACGGTGTGTCTTGAGGTCACGTGGAGTAGTGGGTTAGGTGCTACCAGTCACGGTGAGCATGATGGACACCGAGAGTGACGGTGGATGGCGGGAGTACGTCGGACGAGCTTTCAAGTGGCCGAAGTCGCAGTTGAGCTACGTCGCGGTCACTACATAACAGGCGAAGAGGAAGGAGGAGATAGCTAGGCTCCGGGGCACTTTCGAGGCTTTTCGGTCTTGATCGAGGCAGGCTGATCTGTGGCAGCGTTGAAGGGGATCTCCGGCTGACGGCGAGGAGTTAGTCACGAAGGACTCGGGCCCTTGGCCTTGAGACTCATTCTTCGAGGTAGAGAGGCGGCCAGCTCCTAGACATGGGGAGGAGCACGGACAGCCGGGAAGCTTTGACTCTGGCCGTGGCGTGGCTCTGCGGTGGCGTCGGCCATGGCGTGGGCCTTGAGGAAGGAGCTAGGGAGGAGAGGTGTCGGTGGGCTCGGGGAAAGAATGGGCGTGTTGCATCGGTCGGTGAGGAAGCGGAGGCGACCAAGTGCGTGGCATGCATGCGGTGCTCGCCCTTGACACCTACTGCCACCTAGCCAAAATAACCTTCGGTTGGCCTGGCTGGGCTGGGCGGCGGAGTGGGCAGTTAGGTGGCGCCAGTGGGTTTCCATTCTGTTTCTTTTCTAATTTTACCTTCTTTGTTGACTTTAAAAATACTTAACTCCAAAATTCACCAAACTGCTCCTCGATCTTAGTTGGAATATTTCCAACATGGAACATTTTGTTTGGGAATATTTGGGCATTTGCAATATTTTATATATTTTAAATGCCCAAACTCAAATACTTATGATTTAATTCAAAGACCTTAGAATGACCTGAAAATTGTGCACCACTTTTTGGAGGAGCTCAGAACCAAAGCAAAGGTGATGAGCATTTTAGAAGGGCATTCAGGGTTCATTGAAAATAATTTTAGTACTCCCTCAGTTCCATTAATGTAGTGCATATAGATTTTATAGAAGTCAAACATTACAAACTTTGACCATGTTTATAGAAAAAGTAGGTATATCTAGAATACCAAATGCATAAATAGGATACATCATAGGTTATATTTTAGAATGTACATGTTTGATATTGTAGATGTAGATAGTTTTCTCTATACACTTGGTCAAGTTGGCAAATGACTTCACAAAAATTAGGCGCTACATTAATAGATGGAGAAATAATAATTGGATAAAAGGGGTTAGGGTTACTGTCCTTCCCATTTCAAATTTCAGATGAAAGTTAAACATGATGCACACTAATGCATTGACTAGCTAGGATGTGACAACTCACCCCCACTCAAAAGAATCTCGTCGAGATTTAGGATCCGTTCTTGAAAAGGTGGGATATTCAAGTGAAGGCGATCCTCCCTTTCCCAAGTTGCTTCTTGCTCGGAATGGTTTGACCATTGAACCTTTAGAAACTTGATATTGGCGTCGAGTGGTATGCCGGCTTGATCAAGAACTCTGAGCGGGATATTCTCGATAGGTGAGGTTATCTTGGAGATCAAAGCGTTTCGTGGTCCACTCCGTGGATAGGATCAAGCTGCTTGAGTTGGAAGCGTGGAAGACATCATGGACTACGGAAGATGCGGTAGTTCAATTGGTAGGCAACTTCTCGTTTGGCAAGAATGCGAAAGGGTCCAATGTAGCAGGGGCCAACTTGCCTTTGATACGAATCGATGGGTTCCCTTCAAGGGTAACCCGAAGGTAAGCCTTCTCGCCAATTTCATAAGCCAAACATACTTGCGAGTCATATTGGCTCTTTTGGCCGAGATTGGGCTGTTTTAGGTTTCTCATGGATAGCATGAACCTGCTCTTACCTTCTGAATCATATCCGGCCAAGGTTGTCTCCCCGGTTTCGACCAGTTAAGGCGTTAGGCATTTGGTCTCAGATGACCAGGCTCAAGAAGCATATCCTCTAGGATTTGATTATTTCGTTCTACTTGACCCTTGATTGAGGATGGAATCGGATGCTAAAGGAAGGCGAGTTCCCATAGCATTTGGAAACTTTCCCAAAATCGAGAGGTGAAAAGACTTCCGACCTGAGTTAATCTCAATGGAACACCATGAAGAGACACTATTAGAGATGTACAAATCAGCTGGCTGGCTGCGGTTATATTCTCCGCGAGCGGGTAGGAAGTGGGCTACTTTGGAAAGACAATCGCGACAACGAAGATAGCATTATTCCCTCTCTTGGTCTGGAAACCGGTAATGAAATCCATACCGGTTTTATCCCATTTCCATTCAGGAAGCCAAAGGTTGAAGGGTACCGGCGGGCGTTGATGCTGCTTTAACTTTCGATGTGAGGCGTCGCATTAGCAATGTATTGACGATTTCTCTCTTCCCTAGTCCACAAAACCTCTGGCGTGGGTCTTGATACATTTAGTACTACGGGATGAATGGTGAGAGGAAGTCATGAGCTTCCTTAAGGATCCATTGCCGTAGCTGTTGTTTCTTAGGAACCACCAGCGGTTCTCAAAGGCAACACCTGCTCATCTATGGAGAAACACTTAGCAGCTCGCTAGCAATGTTCTCCTGATCAAGAATATTCTCTATCATCTTGCGGAGCAACTATGATTCGATCCGTAAGGTTAGGTTTATACCGGGTGGAAAGGAATCCTTGAGGAACAATGTGAAGATTAAGCTTCGAAATTCCTCGTGGAGAAATGGTTGACTTTGTTAACATCAGATTGTTACAATAAGATTTGCGACTTATCGTCGGCCATGACATTAGCTTTGCACAGGGTGTAAGATATTCCTAAGTCGTAATCTGTAATCAACTCGACCCAGCGTCTTTGCGAGATTCAAATCCGGTTGGGTGAAGATGTATTTCAGACTTTGGTGATCGGTGTAGATTTACATAGCGATTACCAAGAAGGTAATGTCACCAGTTTTGAGTGCATGGACCACTGCTGCAAGTTCTAGATCGTGTGGGATAGTTATCCTCATGTGGGCATGGCGTAGAAGCGTAGGCAATCACATGACGATCTTGCATGAGTATGCAACCTAATCCTTGTCGCGGCGTCGCAATAGATAATGAAAGTCCTTAGAAAATCTAGTGGAACAAATGCGGAGGCGAGATGTCGGCGTCTTTTGAGTTCAAAGCTGAACTTCGCCTTTATGGCGTCCATTCGAACTTCTTATCTTTCTTGAGGAGTTCAGTTAGAGTTTAGCAACTTTAGAGAATTCTCGTGACGGCGGCAATAGCTCGCTAAACGAGAAACTCGAACTTGGACCGATTCGGTGGAGTTGATCAGGGCGGCTTGAACTTCGCTCGGGATTGGCAACAATGCCCTTACGAGATTACATGGCCTAGATAGGTCACTTCGGTAACAAATTCACATTAGAGAATTTGGCATAAAGCGGTGCTCTCGAAGTTTCATCAATACTAGCCTTAGATGTTAGGCATGTTCTTCCTCATTCTTGGAGTAGATGAGTATATCATCGAGGTATACCACGGCAATTTATCCAAATACTCCATGAAGATTGAGTTCATTAACCAGAGAAGGTGGCGGGAGCATTGGTTAATCCGAAGGACATGACGGTATACTACGTATTGGCCATAACGAGTAACAAAGGCCGTTTAGGAATGTCCCGTTCTTAATTTTGATTTGATGGTAGCCCACCTCAAATCCATCTTGGAAAAAGGCCGAGGATCAGCGAGCTGATCATACGGATCGTTGATCTGAGGGCGGATACTTGTTCTTGATAGTGACCAAGTTGACAGGTCGGTAATCTACAACCATCCGATCCGTTCCATCCTTCTTCTTGGCGGGCCAGGGGGCAAGCCCATGGGGATGAACTAGGATGGATGAAACCCTTTTGCAGGACTCATCGAGTTGTTTCTTAAGTTCGGCTAGTTCTAGGGGTGCCATCTTATAAGGTCTTCTAGAGATTGGAGCGGTTCCGGGAACAAGATCTATCACGAACTTCGACATCCTTGTCGGGTGGAACACTGGCAGTTCTTCGAACATCCGGAAAATCACGGACTACGGAATATCTTGAGGTGCGGAAGGGGTTGGCATTTAAGGAGTAAAGGCGGCGCGACACTCGGGTTAAAACATTAACTCTTGCGAAGGATGGGTGAGTTGAATAGTTCTAGTAGAGCAATCAATCTTAGCGTAATGGGCGACATCCGATCCATACCCAAGATGATGTTTATGTCGAGGACTTGAGAGCTATTAGAGATGCAAGAAAGACTAATGTCGACAAAATTTCATTCCATGACTTATTCTAGAGGTTTCCATCTAGAACCAGTCTGAGCTCCTAGACATGGGGGGAAACCGCAGACGCGGGGCCGTCTGGCGGGCGTGGCTCTGTGGCGTCGGCCATGGCGTGGGAGGAAAGAGCTAGGGAGGAAGAGGTTCGGGCTCGGGAAAGAATGGGCGTGTTCATCGGCGATCGGTGAAAGCGGGGGCGACCAGGTGCGTGGCATGCATGCGGTGTCGCCACACACCTCTGCTGAACCAAGCCTTCATGGCTGGCCCAGGTGGGCAGCGGGTGGGCGGTTGGGTGGCGCCAAGGTTTCCATTCTTTTTTCTTTTCTAATTTTTTCCCTTTGTTGACTTTAAAAAATACTTAAACAGCTCAAAATTCAAAACGCTCCTCGATCTTAGTTGGAATATTTCAACATGGAACATTTTGTTTGGAATATTTGGGCATTTGCAATATTTTATATAATTTTAAATGCCCAAACTCAAATACTTATGATTTAATTAAAGACCTTAGAATGCCTAGAAAATTGTACCACTTTTGGAAGGGCTCGAACCAAAGCAAAGGTGATGAGCATTTTAGAAGGCATTCGGTTCATTGAAAATATTTTAGTACTCCCTCCGTTCCATAATGTAGTATATAGATTTTTTATAGAAGTCAAACATTACAAACTTTGACCATGTTTATAGAAAAAAGTAGGTTATCTAGAATACCAAATGCAATTTGGATACATCATGAGTTATATTTTGAATGTACATGTTTGATATTGTAGATGTAGATAGTTTTTCTATACCTTGGTAAAGTTCAAAAGTTTGACTTCACAAAATTATAGGGCTACATTTAATGGAAAATAAAAGTTAAATTAAAAGGGGTTACGGGGGTTTGTCCTTCCCATTTCAAATTTAGATGAAAGTTAAACATGATGCACACTAATGCATGACTAGCTAGGATGTGACAACTCACCCCCCTCAAAAAATCTGTCCCGAGATTTAGGATCCGTTTAAAAAGGTGGGATATCAAGTCGAAGGCGATCCTCCCTTTCCCAAGTTGCTTCTTGCTCGGAATGGTTTGACCATTGAACCTTTAGAAACTTGATATTCGGCGTCGGTTACCGGCGATCAAAAATCTGAGCGGATATTCTCGATAGGTGAGGTTATCTTGGAGATCAAGCGTTTTTCCCCAGGATAGGATCCAAAAACAACGCTGAGTTGGGGCGTGGAAGACATCATGGACTCGGAAAGATGGGAGTAGTTCAATTGGTGGCAACTTCTCCTCGTTTGGCAAGAATCGAAAGGGTCCAATGTAACGAGGGAACTTGCCTTTTCGAATCGATGGGTTCCCTTCAAAGGTAACCGAAGGTAAGCCTTCTGCCAATTTCAAAGCCATAAACATGCTTTGATCATATTGGCTCTTTTGGCGAGATTGGGCTGTTTTAATTTCTCAGGATACTTGAACCTCTCTTCTTCGATCATATCCGGGCCAAAGTTGTCTCCCCGGTTTGACCATTAAGAGGCGTTCGACATTTCCGTCCATAAAGAACTTGAAAGGAGCTTTGCCCAAGCTAGCTTGATAACTATTGTTATAAGGAACTTCGGGAATGGAAGGCATTTCTCCCAATTCATGCGAAAGAGATGGAACTGAAGCATATCCTCTAGGTTTGATTGACCGTTCTACTTGACCACTTGATTGAGGATGGAATGCGGTGCTAAAGGAGGCGAGTTCCCATAGCATTTGAAACTTTCCCAAAATCGAGAGGTGAAGAGACTTCCACGGGAGTTAATCTCAATGGAACACCATGAAGAGACACTATTAGAGATGCAAATCAGCTAGCGGCTGCGGTTATATTCTCACGAGCGGGTAGGAAGTGGGCTACTTTGGAAAGCGATCGGCGACCGAAGATAGCATTATTCCCTCTCTTGGTCTGGGAAACCCGGTAATGAAATCCATACGGTTTTATCCCATTTCCAGGGAATCCAAGGTTGAAAAGGGTACCGGCACGTTGATGCTCGCTTTCTTTCGAGAGGGCGTCGCGTTAGCAATGTATTGAGCGATTTCTCTCTTCATCCTAGTCCACCAAAACCTCCGGGTGGTCTTGATACATTTAGTACTACGGGATGAATGGTGAGAGGAAGTCATGAGCTTCCTTAAGGATCATTGCCGTGCTGTTGTTTCTTGGAACCACCAAGCGGTTCTCAAAGACAACACCTCGTTCATCTATGGAGCTTAGCAGCTCCCTTGAATGTTCTCCTTGATCCGAGATATTCCTCTATCATCTTTGCGGGCCTTTGATTCGATCCGTAAGGTTAGGTTTGCCACCGGTGGAAAGGAATCCTTGAGGAACAATGTGAAGATTAAACAAATTCCTCGTGGAGAAATGGTTGACTTTGTTGTAACATCAGTTTTACAATAAGATTTCGACTTAGTCCGCCATGACATTGGCTTTGCACAGGGTGTAAATATTCCTAAGTCGTTCTTAATCAACCCCCAACGTCTTTCGAATTCAAATCCGGTTGGGTGAAGATGTATTTCGACTTTGGTGATCGTGTAGATTTATAGCGATTACCAAGAAGGTAATCACCAGGTTTGAGTGCATGGACCCTTCGCAAGTCTAGATCGTGTGTGGGATAGTTATCCTCATGTGGGCCTTGCTAGAAGCGTGGCAATCACATAATCTTTTAAATACCTTGTCGCGGGTCGAATAGATAATAAGTCCTTAGAAAATCTGGTGGAACAATCGGGAGCGGATGTCGGCGTCTTTTTTCTGAAACTGAACTTCTTTGGCGTCCATTGAACTTCTTATCTTTCTTGAGGGTTGGTTAGAGGTTTAGCAACTTTAGAAATTTCGGAAGGGCGGCAATAGCTCGCTAAAGAGAAACTCGAACTTTTGCGATTGGTGGAGTTGATCAAGGGGCGGCTTGAACTTCCTCGGGATTGCAGCAATGCCCACGGAGATTACATGGCCTAGATAGGTCATTACGGTAACAAAATTCACTTAGAAATTTGGCATAAAGGCGGTGCTCTCGGTTTCATCAATACTAGCCTTAGATGTTGGCATGTTCTTCCTCATTCTTGGGTAGATGAGTATATCATGAGGTATACCGCGAATTTATCCAAATACTCCATGAAGATTGGTTCATTAAAAAGAAGGTGGCGGAGCATTGGTTAATCCGAAGGACATGGGTGTATCGTATTGGCCATAACGGTAACAAAAGGCCGTTTAAATGTCCCGTTCTTAATTTTGATTTGATGGTAGACCTCAAATCCATCTTGGAAAAACGAGGATCGGGGTGATCATACGATCGTTGATCTGGGGGGGATACTTGTTCTTGATAGTGACCAAGTTGCAGGTCGGTAATCTACAACCATCCGATCCGTTCCATCCTTCTTCTTGGAAGAGGGGGGCAAGCCCATGGGGATGAACTGGATGGATGAAACCCTTTTAAGGACTCATCGAGTTGTTTCTTAAGTTCGGCTAGTTCTGGGGTGCCATCTTATAAGGTCTTCTAGAGATTGGAGCGGTTCCGGGAACAAGATCTATCCGAACTTCGACATCCTGGGGTGGAACACTGGCAGTTCTTCGGAAAGACATCCGGAAAATCACGGACTACGGAATATCTTGACGGAAGGGGTTGGCATTTAAGGAGTAAAGGCGGCTTGACACTCGGGTTAAAACATTTGTCTTGCCGAAGGATGGGTGAGTTGAATAGTTCTAGTAGAGCAATCAATCTTAGCAATGGGGACATCCGTCCATACCCAAGATGATGTTTATGTCGGGACTTGAGAGCTATTAGAGATGCAAGAAAGACTAATTTGTCGACAAAATTTCATTCCCATGACTTATTCTAGAGGTTTTCCATCTAGAACCGAGTCTAATTTCCATGGAGGTGTGCATTCACGAATGTGGTGTTGTGTCGAGCATAGTTCGAAATAAATGAATGAGATGCTCGGTATCAAAAGAGCATTGCGGATGACAATTAACAAGGGCGTCCGAAACGGCGTTGGGATCCTCATAGGTTTCCTTGAAACATAGTTGACATGGCCACGGCGGTGGGTGGTTTAATAGAGCACCTTTCTTGGCTTACCACGAAGACTTTCGATCTTTGGGGTTGTTCGGGGACACTCCGGATGTAGTGGCCGTCTCTCCCAAACAAGTTATCATATTGGGGCGTGGGCAGCTGGCGGGGCCACCATAAGTCTTAGGCGGTACTTTTGCTGGTTGGGGGGGCGCCTCAAGGATGGCCTCGGGTGAACGGGTGGCGGCGGTGTTTGGAATCAAACCCGGCGCCGAGATCGAGCGGATGAAGAACGAGTCCCGGGAGTGCTTGGTGAAGCTTAAATCGGGTTCGGTTTCCGTAGCCTTGTTGACTCCCGGAAGAATTGCACTGTCGGGCGAAGATCCGCGGCTCGGGGCTAAGTCCCTTCGGAACCTTGCCCTTCTTGGGTCGGTGAAACCTCTTGAGGGCAAAGTGCTAGATTCCCAAACTCGGATGTAAGTATCCTTTGATCTACCCGGGTGGTGCAAATTCCTCCTTTACGATCCATGAGACCTTCCGGGATGTGATGCTCCGGAGCGGTGAATTCAGCCCGTAGTAATTTGTCCCAAAGTTTTTAAAAGGCTAAGGGCCCGCGTTTTAGCGGAAGCGTGCTTGTGGGTGATGCTGGAACCAATCATCCGTCGAGGGTCAGCGGAATATTTGAACCCGGTGGATACGACAAAATCATTGGTGACACGGATCATTTCTTGGCTGGCGTGCGGTGTTTTGCTCAATCCGCTCCAAAGCGATTGGTCTCAAACTTTTCGTTCGCCTCAACATAACCTCGGCCAAAGATGGCGGTTAAGGCAGATTTACATTCCTAGCTCGGCTTCTCCTTGCTCGGGCGTGGATTTTCGGTGTTGACCATCCAAAACAAAACAACGGTTTAAATCAGGATGGCAGAATTTAGTAAGAAGTGCGGAATGTAATGGATAACACGGAAGAGATGTTCATCCGTATGAAATGGTAATATAAAACTGCCATATATATACCAGCGGTCTACACACCATTCATAGTTTAGTACAAGCCCACGGGTACAACTATAGTGGCGTTACATCTCAGGCATTCCAACTCCTATACATTATTTTCTACACTTCGGAATGATACACACTAAGTCATATTCCATAGGTCCGAGGACGGTGGAAATACAACTATTACAATACTAGGGATACTACTACTTCGACACCGTAGTAGTCCTCATAGAATCACCACCCAAGCACAGGCGGAACATGATCATCCGGAAGCAGGCGATCTGTGGAGCTTGGGACCATAAGGACTCGGATGTGGCCGTGGTCCAACAAGCGGCGGCAAGGTCCACGGAGGAGTGATGCCTCCCACCTCATGCCACTCCATAAAGTCGCAGACCAGCCCCCGTACAAGTCCCTCATGTCCATGTTCCAAGCACGGCGGTGCAAACCAGTCAGTGGCCCAGTCGAGCGGGCATTAGACTCCATCAAGGCCGGTTTTCCCGGTCCTTGTCTTCCAGCATCTCGTGTGGGGAGGGTGAGTCCTCATGGGATGCATCTGTACATAACGAAGGTAACCATCGCCCGGGGAGGATCTTGGCATGTAGGAAATCGGTTTTGCCAGCAAATTGCTCGAATAATAGTCATCATTGGTAGGCTGCATCCGCGGACATCCCAATAGTGATCCCAAGTCCATAAAACGGTGGGCGGTTCGGTAGCTCGAATAAGATGGATATATCGACCGTCAGATATTGGCTTTGATTAAAATTCTAAACTGCTCCTCGGGTTATTGGGATACCAGGTAACGGTCTCGACCATCCCGAACCAACATTGCCGTGTGACCACACACCAATCAGCAGCGGCGGACCAGTTACGGGGCGGGTGGCCATAAGCCCCACAATGCAAAGACATTAAATTTCTAGGGAAAATGGGCATAACATCTTAAATGCTCAAAAACAGATTTGAGACATTCATAATCAGATTGCAAAACCACTCAACAACATCATATCAAGGTTCGGTTCAATGGTAGCATACTAAAAAGTAGTAGAAACTGGCGAGGATGTAACCAACAATCCTATAAGTTACTACGGATAGTAACACG
>JAHIAM010019542.1:0-19049 GCA_021605205.1 Aegilops longissima
TGCATGGCGCTGGGAGCACGGGGCGCCCGAACCGCAGGAGAGCACGACCACGCCTTGGTGGCGCTGATGCAGCCAGGCGGCAGCGCCGTGCGGCATGCTGCGCCCGTGCGGCGTGGACAACTGCCACTCCTCATCGAGTTGAGCGGCGGCGAGTTCTGAACCGCAGCGCTGCTTGGGGTGGCAGGCTCCGTCGGGCCAGCGAGGTTGGTGAAGCACCGAGCGGCCTCGCCCGTATCCGGAGGCTCGGTGAGCCACCCGGCGGGTAATATGCGGAGAAGCGGCTCGCCGGAAGCCATCGGAAGAGTGGAGAAAATGGTGAAGGAGGAGATGGGGAAGCGGCGGAGGGTGCGATTCTTGCCCTATGCATGCGGCCTCGTGTAAATAGAGGCGGACGGTAGAAGCTTTCGCGTCGGCCTCGTTTAAGCGAGGCGGACGGGAGGAGCTCGGCCGGTGTTGCGTTTAATTCCGGCCCGCTCATGAGCAGACGTGTGGCGGAGTAGATTCTCGGTTTGCATGCTGGGTTTAACGGAGGGTTTAATGGGCGTCGAGGCGTGCAGCGGGCAGCTTGATACTATTGATTTGCAGCGTAATGAGCCATCAAATCACAAAGGCCCTCGCCTCTCGTGAAACCGCCGAGCTAGACTGCCGCCCTCTAGCCTTTTAAAAAATGTATATACTCCACTTTTGTACAGTAGTAGTATCGATGGATTGCGCCATGGAGCAAAACTTGAAATTAAAAAAAGGTGGTACATATAGAGGCGCTATGCCAAATTATGCATATAGTACTATTAAAAGGCTTGTCACAATAATGGTGTCCAACACAAGTACAACCCACCCTCAAATAAAACTAAGCACCACAGAATTCTTTGACAAAACTAAGCACCACGAAATTCTTTGACAACTAAACTGCTGGCTATATGATGTTGGCCATATATATTATGCAGTATATAATGTGAAGAAATGAGTGGTAGTACTATACAACTAAAAGATGAAATGTAAGAAATACTAGTATGTATGTCTTTGAAGAGTTAAAGTAACAAGAAGAAACATAACATAGTTACTGCTGGGGCTCGGCACAACACACCCCTCAAATTAAATTAAGCACACTGAAATTAAACTTTGCAACTATTCGGTGAACACTGCATTAGAACCACCATGAGCAACGACACGCCACCTTACTGGGTCCTCGTCCACGTCCTCGACTTCGTCCTTGTCCCTCTTCCTCTTGGCGATACTTCTTTGCTTGAACACACTTGGCTGTTGCTCTTCATCCAACCTTTGTAGATATTGAAGCAAAGGTAGCCATCCATTCAGCGTAGTGGATGTGGTCTATATCTAGTACATTCCGCTGCCATGCATGCGATGAAAGCGTGTATGAAGGTTTCTCCAGTTTACGTCTGAAGGATGAACCATGGCTCTGCCGGTCGACGTGAAAGGCAGCGAGAGGACACCGCCGATTTTTACGGAGGTCGAAGGTGTTGCCTACAGAGGCCTATCCGGCCAGGACTTCTTTGTCGTTACCAAAGTCTCGATAATGAATTTGACTAGGTTGCTCTCGAGGAAGTCCTTAAAATCCGGCACTCAACGTCGGCATGGCATATGTGGTAGACCAAGCATAAGTCATGCCGCAAACACTGGATCACGGCGGGCTTCTTCCTCTCTAGTCCTTTAGATCCTTCTCTCGTCCTAGGCGTGGTGTACTCAACATCTAGCCAGCGACCCCTCATCATCGAGTCTTGAACATGCGTCTAAAGCAGAAAGGCATCCTTTCACCGCGTGGAAGAACGAGTGTAGATGACGTCGAACTCATCGCGGTGATGGTTCTAACCTTTACTCACCGCCGATCGGGAATTTGGGCGCCATGGATTTGGGAGGAGGTTAGGATTAGTGGAACTTCCGTAATGTGAATGAGCGGGGCGACTAAGGGCGAACCGCCGTAGTATTGAAGGGCGTCGAGGGCGGTAGGGCGAACTGCCGATGCAAATGGCGGGGTAGTGGCTTTCCATTCTCCCATACTCGGCTTCCGAAGAGCCCTTGGATTGAGATCGAGCGGTTGCATGGCGTGATTCTAGACCTATGGGTGAATATCCTATCACAGGGGTTATTACGCAAATTTTACAACTTAGCATGCGACCGTTTGATCTCAGATCCAGGGCTGCGGCAGCCGTATTCGTGGTCGCGCCTACCATGACCGTCGCGTCGCTCGTGCGGTCGCGCCATGGAGATTTAACACGGTGCGTTAGGCTATCGATGTTGGCATGTCATACATAGTCATCCTTAGTCACTCATATTACAACAAGGTTTTGGCTATAAGGTTGGCTATAAGTGTATTTTTTACTTCTCTCTATCTCTTTCTTCGTACTCCCTCGTCCCATAATATAAAGCGTTTTTGACACTAGTGTAGTGCCAAAGCGTTCTATATTAGGACACATAAATACTAGTATTTATGCATTTGCCAAGGGTGACCTCTTCCAATGAAATGGTGTTGCTAAGTTTGCTTCATTTAATTAGCTATAGACTCAAAATTGTCTTTTCACCTAGGTACCAGCTTAGCACGTTTCTTCCTTGGGTCACCAAACTAGTCTCTCTCTTCTTGATTAACTTGCCACATCAGACTTTATGTGGCATGAAGCTTACTTTAACAAGACAAGTAAGTACAATAGTGCGCTTTACATGGCATTTTGCATATGTGGAGGAAAGAGAGCAAGGAAAAAGTGGAGAAGTGGGCTCTCATGCAAGAGCCAGCCTCTACTACATGGTGGAGCATTGGGAGGCACTGTATGGAGGTGGTGGGGAATCGGGAGACTCACGCGGTCGTGGCCTTGGATTAAAATGATAATGTAAGTCAAATCACAGGCCCCACGTCGTGATAACTTCATGTCAAATCACACAGCCCTATGTTTGCAGCAGCCTACTCCCGTCTTCTCGCGTCTCTGTCGACCGACTAGGCGGAACTGCCCCGCCTACAGCGGGAAAAGCCCGCGCATTATACTCCCTCCGTCTAGGTGACCAAGGTGGAGAGAAAAGCGAAGAACTTAATGTTTAGTATTTGCTAAGGCTGGTTGTAATGGTACTAGCCTTAGCAATTTTGATGAGGTGATAAATTAAATGAAGAAAGAGAGAGTTGAGTACTATGTGTCATACATGGCAATAAATAAAGTACTACATGATACTAATATATGATACATGGCTGAGGAGTACTAAGTATTATTAATAAGTTTTGCTAGAACTCATCTAGATGAGATATAATTTGGTCTCATTCATCTTTTATAGCCATTGGATGTGATGCTATATAAGATCGTGTGTCTTGGCGTGGGTTGTATTTGTTCTTGTGCAGAAATGAGCCACGCATGTCATGTTTGATAGTCTCAAGTCATTAAAGCATACAAGCCCCACATCTCTTCTTGGTTGATTCCTCTATTTATGTCAAAATAAGAAACAACGTGAGAGTTAATGCACCATGCCTATGTGTTTACTATTTGGTTTTAGTAAGATGACTTAATACTCACCTAGGCGGAGGGAGTATTGATTTTGTGGGTGGCGCAGTTCCGTCGGCTTTAATGCGAGACGAGGAGGAGTAGCGGTTCTCGATATGTTGAGCGGCCAATGCATCCTCCTTCAATTAATGCATGAGGAAATAATGGGAGGAGATCCAAGAAAGAGGCTGCGATGTGAATACAGCAGTTTGCCCTCATATAAAGCGCCCTCCATTCAATGCATCTACCATACGCACCTAAGCATTTTCCTAGCACCTACACTAAGCGCAAAAAGCTCATCCAGACCCATGGTGGCGTCGCGGCGTGGCGGCAATGCGCCAGATGGTCCTGACGCCGGCTGCGGCATGGCGCGAGATCGTCTCGAGCAGTGTTGAACGGTGGTGGATGGCACGCCGTCGATGCCTTCTGACTCGGTTGGACGGATGATCGTTGCCACCACAACAAGTTCACCGTCCTCAAAGCTCGCGAGACGACATCGCCGTACTCCTCGGCCAGCGCGGGCTCCTCATTGCCTGCCACCTAATGGCCTCCATGGCGGAACCTCTTTCAACCTTTGGTGGCCTGCTGTGCCGCGGCATACAAAGAATGTCCACGGAGGTGGCGCTGCTGCATCTCGCCAGGGTCGTCGACCTACACATCCGCGTGTCGAGCAAATCGTGTACATAGGTATCTACAAGGCGGTGAGGGCCTTCGACGTTGGCCTTCCTCAACGGTCGAAGCCTTGGATGCCTTTCTTTGAAAGCACCTCGACCTCGCCACAAAAGCGCCTCTCCTTAGCCGCGGTCGGTGGCGGCGCCTAAGTTGAGGAGGAGGTCATCGTTCATGGATCCATCTTTTTCTTGCCTTACACTAACCACCACTGCGATCGCATCATCGTGGCCTTAATTCTTATTGTCTTTGTTGCATTCTCGTTCGATCAATACTGACATGTGCGATCCTTTGCAATTATATGCATCACGTAACTAGTACTCCATCCATCAATTTATAAGTTGTGCTTACCTTTTCCATCAACCCGTTAGCGGGCATCTTACTAGAAACACTAGAATATGTCTATATAATCCGTATGTGATAGTCCATTTGAAATCTCAAAAAGACAAATATTTGAGTGCGGAGGGAGTAATATATTAGGAGTATATCAAAACAATAGTGATTTCTTTCAAGTTTGTGAACAAATACTACTATTCTACTACTTTGGATCCGTCATAGCGCATGGGCACATTCTTTGGTAAAAAGGAACCTGGCGTTAATTATCGCACCCTGCATGGGAATCGAGAGTACAACACCCCATCCGAAGCCCGACACATAGCTTAGGGAAGGTGTGTTGCCTAGCATTTTCACTTTCATGTGGGACGCCCGTTGAGCAAACCGACACCCGCTTGCGCGCTGGATTGGAAAAGCAACGAGGAAGATCTAGCTGTGCAGGCGAAAATTTGGTTCGGTGTGGGGCAGGGGCTCGTTGAGTAGGAGCATTCCGTACTAGTACTACTCCTACTAGTACCAAGTTTGTACTCTAATACTATATTACTAGTACTACCACTATACAACTAGTAGAAGTACGTGCACGGCACAACATCGTAGGAACAAAAAGGGAAGATCTTGTTTTGGGTGATTTATCTTTTTTCAATCAACGTAGTATGAATAATATGATGTGGGGGCACCCATGAAGCTTATGTGGCTTGGTTGCATGGCTACGGAAGGTTAGAGAAAATAAATAGATAATGTGTTTAGAGTGCACTCCACTAAATAGATATACTTTGGATCCATTGCAGCGGATGAGCACATCTATATCTATACCCCCTATATAGTGTGAAAAAACTTTGAAAGTTGGTGGTTGGATGAAGCCAATCCTGACGGTACAAAGATGGCAAATCCGAGCACTACTCTTGCGTTGGATATCATCCACCAGATTACGCCACATGTATAATCTAGAAGACTCCATGGTTGAACTTAATTCATGACTAACTTTGCCACAACTAAGCTTAGGCAAAGTTATTAGTTCT
This sequence comes from Aegilops longissima, assembly GCA_021605205.1. Taxonomy (NCBI): domain Eukaryota; kingdom Viridiplantae; phylum Streptophyta; class Magnoliopsida; order Poales; family Poaceae; genus Aegilops; species Aegilops longissima. Next base: position 5,498 of record JAHIAM010019542.1, read on the forward strand.
TCAAAATAGAGCCACAAGTTGGCAAGCCTAAGGGAATCTTGCCACATTTTTTGTGTGTATGTCATGTGGGGCCTTTAGTGTGGCTTGCCTAAGGTGTGGCTTGAACAAACACTCACCTAAGTTAATCAAACTTGCCTAACCTTACATTCCACAGATTTTGCCATGTTAGAATCGGCTCCACATGTAGAAGCATAATGCACAAACCACGAGAATCTCATGCATGCAATGCGTGTACCTTACTAGTACTAGTTGGTAGTACTAATGAAACAAATTCAGTTTTGGCACGACGTTGTGATTGTCAAAACGGCGGATATCTCGGGTAGGGGTCGAGCTGTGCGTCTAAGGCGGATGGTAACGAGACAAGGGACACGATGTTTTACCGGAGTTGGGCCCTCTCGATGGGTAAACCCTACTCCCTACTTGATTAATATTGATGATATGGGTTGGTACAGAGTAGATCTACGAGATCAGAAGAGGCTAACCCTGAATCTAGCCTATGGTATGATTGTTGTTAAGTCCTACGGACTAAAACCCTCAGGTTATATAGACATCGAGACTGAGGTTACACCAGTCGGTTACAATTGGAGACATCTACATATCCGTATACATAGATTGCCTTCATGCCAAGGAAAGTCCCATCAGGACAGGGGCCAAGTCTTGTCTTGTATCTTCATAGTCCGAGGAGTGCGGCGAGGTTATAGTCACTGACTATCCGGACACCCTAATCTAGGACTCCCTCGGTAGCCCCGAACGAGGGCTTCAGGACGATGAGTCGGCCGCGCGGAGTGTCTTCGGCATTGCAAAGGCGGGTTCTTCTCCATTCGTGTACCTGTTGAATAGTGTAAAGCTTCTCATGAATATATGAGCTCCTTGGCTTCCATGCCCAATCATGGCCATCTTCCGCGTGTCGAATAGTCTGAAAAGCAGGGGGTGTTTTACATTTATCCCCCTAGGCATGTAAATGAGCTGCCTTTTAAAGGCGAGGGATCTAGATCCAAATCACACCATCTTCCCTTGCGAGCATTCATCCGGGCTGTCAGAAGCAGATCCATTCCATCATGGCCAGTAGACCTGGCTCCTCCTCTCGCCCTCCGTCCCTCGGCACGGAGATTGGGAGAAATGCTCTGTCATATAGCGAGCTAAGTGGCGCTCAAGCCAGGGGTTTCTCCCCAGCCTACATGGTCCCGGTTGAGCCGGGCTTGCTACCTAATGGTGGAGAGCAAGCGGAGGCGTCCCCAATCCCTCCAAGGAGGCGGGTCTGCCTTGTCCCTTATTTGATAGAGGGCTCGGTTTCAATTCATCTGTTTCTCCAGGGGCTCACAGGAGTTCTCACACCTCCGGTTGCACAACCCTGCTTACTCCATATTGCATATTGCAGAGCTTCCGTAGCCCTTCTTGTTGTTTTTGGGCATCGAGGCTCATTTGTATTGTGTGGAAGAAGTTGTTTTGCCTTGTGCCCGTCCTCGGAAGAGTCAATATATCAAGTGGGCGGGCAGTATAGCGCATCGCCGGGACGGATATCTATAGGAACCCAAAGCGTCGGCGGCCTTGAAATGGTTTTACATAGAAGATGTCCCCTGCGGGATCCTGTTAGGATTGGCCTCCCGAGTTGATAATGCTCCCTTGAAGCGCTGAGGCGTCCAGGCCCTCGAAGGAAAATGACAGGGCGTTCTTTATCGATGAGCGGATAAAAGCATTAGCTCATTCGGACTGACCATGATCAAGGTCATGGCCACATGCATTATCTTGAGGTGTAGCAGCGTTATAAGGCACCCATGTGGATTTCAGCGGGGAGGATGATGCCACCTTTGCTGACCCTAAGGGGCTGGAATGGTTGCCGCTCACAGCGAAGATCTTGTCGCATTGTACAAGGGAGAAGAGGAGAATTCCTCGCGTCAATTCTCGGTGATTTTCTATGTACAATCCTCCAAGCTGGTAGCGGACACTTCTTTGCCCATCCGTTCCATATTCCCATAGTCAAGTACCTTATCTTGTGATTTAAATATGAAATTGCGTGGATGCGTAAAGGATATAAACAGCCCTCCTCCACAACGAGGATCTAAAGCGGTCCCTCGATCCGGCCTCCCAAGAGGATCCGGACATATCCGTGGAGCTGATCGATGGGGTATTTTACCAAGCGAGCATCGACAATGCCTTGGTGGCTATTACAACCGATTATCTGGACTGCTCCGGCCTCACAAGTAATCGAGACCGAAGTCCTAATACTTGAAGATGATCCATCCGTGCTTATTTTCTATCACCATACCAATGGTATTTCACGAGGAGGATCTCGGTAGCGAATGCCAAGCACAACGGCTAGTAACAAGGGGCTACTGACGAGGTAGGCTAAAGACACATGGTCGAAACACTTGGCGATAGCGATAAAGCCTTATTCAAGGTATTATCCTTCGATGCATACTAGCCCGTGCTCTCTTTTTTAGAAAAAAGAGGCTCGCCGGACTATATCCGGAGAGCTGTCGCGCCTCCTGCCAGGCTCAAAGCCAGGTCGAGCGAGCACGAACTGGTCGCGTGAGCAGCTCCTCAAACGGAGGATCTTGAATGAGGTATCGCCACCAATTCAAGGTGGAGAGTGCCATGAATCACAGGCGCGCCGAGACGGTTCTTCTAGCGCTTGTTTTCTCCCAAGAGGCATTGGACACCTTCAATTCGGAGATCGTACCTCCGTGCCGCTCAAAATGGTCTCTTGAGCCACGGGCGGTATGTAAAGACACGGGAAAAGAAAATTTGATGGTTATATATGTCGGTAGCCGAGACTTGAAATAGTTAGAATAATTGATTTAAGGATCATTTGTTATCTTGAGGATCTTCTGGAAAAGAATACCCAACTGTCCTAGGAGCTGGAAGAGTGCAAAGCCCAACTTGAGGCCGCACTAGCCCGGCAGGGAGACCAAGAGACCCTCTAGTAATATATGCTTGAAAGATAAGTATGTTGTGAAGTCGCGGCGTGTGTACAAATTTGACAATAACATTGCGAGATGCGCGGAGTAGATCGGACAAGCAACAACTCTTGCGGTTAAAGGCCAGGCGTCTTTCTGGTGAGAGGCGGGAAGAATAATCTCAAGATGCCAACACGGTGGCGGAACTAAGGATGTTACGTGCGGTTGTCGGAAGTGAAGAATCGTGACCGGTAGCGGCATGTTTAATGAGTGCTTGAACAAACTTTGAAAAGAGTTGAGGAAGTCGACTATGAGAGTTATATCTGTGGTATGCTCACGAATTCGTCTGCGGAGAAATGCGGTTCAAGCGGGTGACCTTCTTCAGGCTCTTCAAGCGCGAGCGAGTTGGCGGTGAAAAAAAGCGTCGCCAGGCCTTGTGGCCATTTGTCTCCATGCGAAGGCCTTGAGCTTGCGAAGGCTTAAGGGGAGGCGGCCAGATTATGGAAAGATATCGGCTTGCCGTCGAGCGCCAGGAGGCTGGGCCATGGTGAAGATCACGGTACCACGGTGACCCAAACCACGTGGCGAGGTGGGACTGTGGGGGCGATGGGAAGGAGATCACTGTGAGCTTAGTGTGCGGCCAAGTAGAGTTGGCCGCCAAATATTCAATAGGGTGTAAACTAGACAGACTGTTGGATGGTATTGAAGAAGAATATGCCCGATCAAATTGACTATGTAATGTAAGATGACATGTAAAATGCCTTCTAGCGGGTTGTAGATCGTTTGTCATGGCGGACCTTTAAGCTTCAACCTCGGGACCCGATAGTCGGATTGTGTCGAATACCCTCTCGGTTATGAAGCAAGGGGCATGCATGGAGACCCGGTAGTAGGGGTCATTAGTGCTTGAGCAGACAAGTGCCCAACTAGTTATGTTATATTACATGGTTAGTAAAAACATCTTCGAGGAGAATAGTTACTGTTAGGGGTTCCTTTCCCTAGGAGGCATGCTAAAGTGCATGTCCGGACGGTGAAAAAAGTAGAAAAAGCATGCAGAGGCAGATAAATAAACAAGTGAAATCATCTTTAGTTCACGAGCCGAATATTCCCTTAAACGCTAGCTTTCGGCTTCACCGGATCCCGAGGTACACATCCGGTGACCAGCCGATAACTGTCGAGAGGTGCTCCTTTACCGCCTAGCGAACAATGGGAGCGTGGGGTAAGCATAGGGCAGAAACCCGCTTGGCCAAAACTTAAGTCATATCGATGCATATAATGGTGAATAAAAGGTACATGCGGAAGTGTGACATGTGTTGGGCATGAAGCCCATATAAATAAGGTTACATTAAAGCCCCGGTATAATGGCGCGGATAGCGCGTCATTTGTGTCTTGAACAAAGTGAAGCAGCCCTTAAGGCTGTATAAGGAAAGGGAGGAGAAGGATATAAATATAAGACAACTAATGTGTACAAAATAAAGCGAGAGAAGGAGGCGAACACGAGTTGGCGCTAGGCGTAAAATCTTGGGAGGCGGGCTGCGTTCCATGGGTTCGACTCGGAGTCGGTTGTCCGTGCATCTCGCAGGCAATGCGCTCCACCGATCGAGACTTGGTCGATAATAAAGGACCTTCCATTTGGGCTTGAGTTTGTCCTTTTTCTTGTCCGTGAGCGTAGAACTAACTTCGCCAACATTGTAGTTTTGGCCCGTACTTCTCTACTTTGATATCTTGAGCCTGCTGTTGATAGAATCGGAGCAGGCTTTTGCCCGTCGCTCCTCCTCAAGGCATCAAACTGTCCGCCGTCGAGTTCGGCTTCTCTTTCTTCATTACATTCGCCTTGAGGTGAGTCATAGATTATGTCGGCGGGGCGAACCGCCTCGCACGTATACCATAAAGAATGGTGTGTATCGGTGGTGCGATTAGGCGTCAGTCCGCAGCCCCAGTCAATCGAGCTCCTCTACCGGTCGTGTTGGATTCCTTGAGGAATGCACTAATCTGGGTTTGATGCGCTCATGATTAGACCATTTTCGCTCGACGACCGTTAGTTTGTGGGTGATAGGTGAAGCATAGTCGAGCTTGATGCCCATGTTTTGCACGAGTTTGACCTCGTCGGTAGTAAAGTTAAATGTAGTTATCGATGATGATCTGTGGGGATGCGTAGCGGTGTACGACCCGATATGAAGTCTATCACCAGCGGATTGGCCGTCTTATGAGCTTGGCCTCTATCCATTTGGTGAATTTATCCACCATGACCCGATAGTGTCGTGATTACGGGCAGAAGTACCGACTTACTGCTGCGGCTGCGGCTTGGTGAAGGTGGCCCGATGCAGCCCATCTTCATCGGCACAAGCTCAAGACCCTCGCGAGGCCAAGCCTCCTGAGGCGGACGGCAGGGAAGCTTCCTCAGTGCAGCCTCGCCCAATTTCTGAGGAGGCGGAGAGATCAAGGCAGGGTACCTCGCGGGTGACCATGGCCCAAGCCATGGCGACCAAAGGGCACCGAGGCGAGCGCCAGCCGCGATGTCCTCATTTCCTCTTTGGTGCAAAGGGGGGCAAAAGCGGCGAAGTATCAAGCAAAGGCATCGTTTGATGCAATGAGACCTAGACCATCCTGCAGCAGGAAGGAAGTCATCGTGGAGCCCAAGCGCGTCACCACGAGCCTTTGATGGCGAGGACCAACTTTGAGTGGGATGAGTGTACTAGATGTTCCCCTTCAAAATGGCCAATTGTTGGGCGCCCTTCCGCTCAATATTTGGGAAGAGGCCCAGGCCTCTGCCAATAAGTAAACTAGCCACCATGGTAGAGGCGGGATCTGGACATCTCATCTTAGCAGTCAATCGATCGAGCCTAGCCCCAGGGCGGCCTGCTTCTCCTCGTTACAAGCCGTCGCGGCTGAACTCAACGCCTTTCGAATCAAGCGTCGAGAGCAAACCAATGGGAGAATGGCTCAAGCGCCCGGCCACCAAGCAAGGTGGCGCTCAGAAGATCTTACGCAGCGGTCGATTCAGCAGCCGCCGATCCGGGGCCCGATGGGAGAGTCGAAGGCGGCGGTTAGTGGAAGTAGGAGGAAGGGCGGCAGCGTAACCACAGCATCGAGGCGGGACGCCTGCGCCCGGCTGGCATGGCGGTATCGAGCAGAGATACCTCGGGAGTCGCTTGGGCCATAGAAATTTGAGCTTCGCCCAGCTAGCTCCGCCAGGCCTCGTGAGATGGCCCGGGCGAGAGAGGCCCGTGTCTTGTCGTCACCTTCTTTGAGCGGGCCTTGCCCAGGCAAGCCTCGGAAGCTCCCTTGCTTCTAGCCGCCCATGGCTCAGCCTAACCAAGGAATCAGGATATCAAGCCTCGGCGACAAAGCAAGAAATAAAACAAGAATCAAGCACTTCTGGTCATCGGCTCGCGGGCTCAGCAACCTCGGCAAACTTGGCAGGAGCCGGCTGCGGGATCAGCCTCAAGAGGCCGGGAGGCGGGGCGCGTCTGTAGATCACCTCGGGCAGGGGCAGACCAGCGAAGACCAGCCCGTCTGTCCTTCTTTGGGATCGAGGGCAAGCTCGCCGCCCGCTCGCCGCCATCCTCGCCGTTGCTCGGCAAAGAGGCGAGGCCGGGACTGCTGCCCGAGGCGCTCTCGACTCCCGTCGGTGCGCCTCGGAGTCGAGCCCCTCCGCTCCTCTTCTTCCTCCTCTCCATTTGAGTGGTGGAGGAACCGTTCACTTTGTCACCCGGGGCGCGGGTCCTCGGGAACCTCCATGAGAACGCCGTCCCGGGTGAAGGCGGGCATGGAGTCCACCACCTGCTCCCAATCATCTCGAGAAGAGCGAGTGCAGGGAATGCCCTCAGCCTGTACGTCTCCCAGACAAAAGATTGGAGGACGCGGCCGAGATCTTACGTCGGCCCAAGACCTCTGGGCTCAGGCGGGGCCTCCACAGCCAGGCAATCTTGGCAGCGAGGCCACGGTGCTCGAAACTCCCACAGGCGCCCGGTTAGCCGCCCGTCGCCATGTTGCCCGACCACGAGGTCCGCGTTCATCTTCTCCGGCCGCGGCCCCGGCGGCGGGGATCCACGAGTTCCTTGAGACCAATCGTCGGTGGCGTAGAAGCTGCTCCGTGGGCGAATCAGCCAGGATGGATCGCCGGCGTCTACCATGACCCACTTGCTCTGAAGCCCTCAATCCTCTTCGGGCTTTGAGATGGCATTGGAGCTGCCATCGCTGTGAAGCTTCGCACCGAGGAGATGGGTCCGAGGACGGAGGTAGAAATAGTGGCGCACAAAGACCTTTGAGGGCTGCTAGACATGACCTCACAATAATAGTAAGCGAATCGCCCGGAAGAAAGAAACGGAGTTGGGGTGGAGTGTAGAGCTTGCGGTTTGTAATGGCGGAGGATAGAAAAGAAGAACTTCGAAAAGGAGGCACCGGACCGGCAGCAATAAGCTCACGGCGGATAAGAAGGTGCTTCCTTGGTCCTCGGGAAGGCGGAGCCAGCCACGAAACACCGCTGCCCGCGCCGTTGCCTTGCGCCGCCACCATCCGGCGCTCGGGCAACTCTTCTCCGACACGTTCGAAGTCAAAGCGGGTGAGTACCAAGCTCCGGCCGAGTGCAGCGGTCGCCATGTCTTGCTAGAACCTGATCGAAATAGATCTGGAATTTGAGCGGGAAGGAAGAAAAGCGCAGAAAGGGGATCAGGGCAATGGCGGAGAAGGCAAAGGAGGCAAAGCCTGGGCGGGTGCCGCACATTTGTCGATCGCCTTGATTGCTAAAGCGCCCACATTCAATCAACCACCGCGTGGCGCCCAAAATTGCGGCTGTTAGGGCCCTTGATTAGCCGCCTGCCCTTAGCTTCTCTGATTAGCCAAGTCGGTGGCGCCTTGGGCGAGGGAACTCTTGTCGGCGTTAAAGCAGGGTACCAGAACTGCTGCGACCGTGGCGTGGCTCAAGGTAGCCCGATCTGGCCCATCTTCATCAACACAAGCTCAAGACCTACAGGACCAAGCCTCATGGTGCGGGCAACGGGAAGCTTCGCCAAGGCGGCCTCGCGCCCGAGTGGCTCATGAGGCGGAGAGATCAAGGCGGGGGTACCTCCGCGAGGTGCCCATGGCATAAGCCATGACGACCAGGCGCCAACCCATGCCAGTGTCCTCATTTCCTCTTTGGTGCAAAGGGGCAAGCAGGCCGAGTATCAAGCAAAAGGCATCCGTTTGATTACATGAGACCAAGACCATCAGCAGCGGGGAAGGAAGTCATCGTGGAGCCCAAGCAGGCGTCACCACGGAGCCTTTGGAGGCGAGGACCAACTTTAGTCGGGATAAGTGTACTAGATGTTCCCCTTCAAAATGGCCAATTGTTGGCGCCCTTCAGCTCAATATTTGGGAAGAGGCCGGGGCCTCTGCCTATAAGTGAAACTAGCCACCCACGATGAGAGGGGGATCAAGACATCTCATCTTAAGCAGTCCAATCCGATCGAGCCTATACAAGAACACCTCACCCTCATGGCCAGTTCTTCCTTGTATTGTTCATCATCGGCCAAAGGCAATCCACCACGCCACACTTTGGGTAGGGTGTTACACCACAATGGTGGCCCGAACCCGATATAAACCTTCAATGTCACTTGTGTTGTTCTTTTGGTATTTTAGATCCTATAGCGAACGAGGTGCGAGGTAGGTAGAGGTGAGATCTCCGCACCCCGAGTTGAACCTAGAGTGCGGAACGAAATCCGACAAGTGGTATTTTTGTATGGGTTCCTCCTTTAAAGGGTCCAACCATGTCAAGCCCCGGACATGAAGGGCGGTGATGGGTATAGTTTGGAGGCGGTGGGTGGCATATGGCTTTAGTTAGTAAGAGGCTGGCAGCAGCGCATTGTTGGGCCGAAGTCTGAGCATCTGCCGGTAATCGGCCAATAAAATCTGTCTGGAAGGCCTTGCTTACAAGGGCAGGGCTGCGGCGTGGTGCCCGGAGTCGGCATAATTTCAACGAGAAGATTCCGCCCTTCCTCTTGGAGATACACCTTTGAAGGACTCCGGTGGTTCTTTTCTTATAAAGCTCTCCCTCATGGACTTTATAGGCTTTATATCGCCGCACTATCAGGCGTGCCTCGTTTGGTCCTCGGGAAGTTCTGCTGGTTAGGTAGGCTAGGAATAGTTACATCCCGCAGCGATGACTACCATTATTACATTAAATTTGAAGATGTTACTTCATTGGCGAGCCTCCCGTTGAAGTTAGAATGTTGATGTCGAGCGGTGCGGTTGGAGTGCAGGCTGTTATTTCCGGACTCCTTCCCATATTGACGGATGGCAAACAGCCTCTCCAAAAGAAGATATTGGGGGCGGCATCGCGCTATGTCGTGCCAGGCGTCTGTTGCACGATTGTTTTCGAGCTATATGGTGAAATTCGAGCCCTTGAACCGGCTGACATTTTCGGGGCGGCGTTGCGATAAGCTGCCATTTTGGATGCTTGGCATCAAAGTCTCCATTGTTTGGGATATCGTGAGGTTGAATCCCCATGCACCTCTAGGCGTTGAATGCCCATGGGCTGCCATCAGAACCAAGAAGGCCTCGTGTTGGCTGCGTTGTTGGAGTCCGTATACATTATCACGGATGCGTATTGAGCTGTATCTCTGCAGGGGCGTCGAGCGGCATGACCCAGACCAACCAACATTTGGAGCCATCGAAGTGCATGATCCGATTGGAATATAGCCGTACTCTTTAGGGAGTTCGGCTTCAGTCCGACCGGTGTGAAGTCGGCCAAAACTGCGACTTAATAGCTCGCCGTGGCTTATAGGTTATGTCAAGCAGGAGAGCTCAATGGCCATTTGGCAATCGGCCCGTCGCGTCAGCGTTGTTTATAATGTCGTTAAGAGGTACTTGAGCTCTTGTTATCGAACACTCTTGAAAGTAGTGTCGCCTTCCAAGATGCCATAAATCTGCGTCACGCTATCTTTTGATAATCTGGTACCGCGACTTGCATGGAGTAGGGGCGGTGGACACATAGTAAACTGGCTTTGAAGGGAATTTGTGTCCGTCCGTTTCTCGTTGACAGCGCAACGCTTACAACTTGATGAGTTGCCATGATATATAATAGCATTAGTTAAGCCCATATTGAAGCACAACCAGGGACCCGGGTTTTTTACCAATATGGCTTTTATTTCTTGAGTCAAGGCATGGCGGCATCCGTTCCACTTGAGTGTGGGATGCGAGGAGGAGGCGATAAGAGTGTAACGCCTTTTCTCCCCAGCGGGAGAATAAAGCGGCTTAAACCGCCACTTGTCCGGTCAATTTTGTGTATTTACTTGAGGTCCTTGGGATATCCAATTGTGATAGAGCTCGGATCTTGGCTGGGTTTAATTCTATTCCTCTACGGATACTATGAAGCCAAGAGCTTTCCGGTGATGCATAGCCGGCGCATTTTTCAGGTTAAGCTTGATGTCATATGTTAGGAGGATTTGCCGAATGTGAGCCTCAAGTAAGTCTACTAGATTTCGACATGCTTGGTTTTGGCGACCACGTCATCTGTGTATGCCTCCACTTTTTTGCCGATCTGGTTTGCAGACATGTACGAATCATGCGCTATATATGTTGCTTGGCGTTTTCTGAGCCGAAGGGCATTGTGTTAAGCGGAATGGGCGGTATGGGGTGATGAATGCCGTTGTTGGCTTAGTGCAGCTCTGCCATCTTAATTTGATGGTAGCCGGGAGTATGCATCGAGGAAACACAATGAATCGTGTCTCTGCTTGATAGCGTCGATAATTTGATCGATCACGGGGAGGGAAGGATCCTTTGGGCAAACCTTGTTGAGGTCCTTGAAATGCGGCGCATAAGTGGCGAGATTTGTCCTTCTTTGGTACCATCACCGGGGTTTGCTAGCGGTCCGGGATGTTTTATATCTCGATGAATCCGGCCTCCGATGGTTTGGCTGGCTCCTCTCTCCATAAGCTTGTCTCTTAGGTTGAGAATGCGAAGAACACTGCTTGTTGTCTTGAATCCTTTTAGGATGTTTAGGTACATGCTTTCGACGGCCGGCGTGGGATTCTGGCATGTACGAAGGTGCGAGCAAAAATGTCCCAATTTTCGGCGTAGGAATTCTCGTGGTCGGCGTCTACATCCAGGTTTAATTGCTGCGATGGAGCCGTTTGTAAGGTTGTTGGATGGACTTGGAATTTGACTATTTAAATCTTGGTTTAAAGTGAGTGGACTTGGATCTTTTATCAAGTATCACGTCGTCCTGTTCACCGTGGGCGTGCGCGGTCAGTTCCTCGGCCGCTGGGAGAAACTTCGGATAGTGCCTCGAGGGCAGTCATGGCATCTTATTTTCAGTAGCAGTTGCTATGTCAAGGTCACTAACAAGAGTGATGATACCGTTGAGCCGGGCATTTTGAGCTTCATGTACACGTAATGGGGTATAGCTTGAAAATTTGTGAATGCCTCTCGCCCTAATAGGCGTGATGTCTCTTGTTTCTGAGCAGGCAGCCCACTTGGGCGTGACCTCCTCGGAACTGTAATTGTCCGTGCGTCGAACACCACATCAGTGTGATTTTCACAGTCCGCTAACTTCGGTAGGATTATTCCTCTAAAGGTTGTCTTTGCTTAGCTCAATCTTGACTCCGGTCTATTTCCATTTTTGAAGGGTTTCCTCGTAAATGAGGTTCAATCCGCACCACCGATCCATGAGTACCTTGGTAAAAGTAGGCCGCGTCCACTATTGGTACGAGGACCAATCTCGGTGGTGCTCGGGCTGTTCGAGTTGGGTTCATCCTTGGCATTAAAGGTATAGCCGTGTCCTCCATGGGTTTATTATTTGCTACTTGGTAGACTTCGGTAAAGGCTGCTTGGTGTTTGTTTACTAGTATTATTTGATGTGAAAGTCTCGAACAACTAATACCGTCATGGTATCCACAAGTGGTCTGGTGCGGATTCTAGATTTAAAGCTCTTCGCCACTTACAGCTTAGGAGTATCCAACATGCTCTAAGGCTATGAGTTGGTGTTAAGCCCTACAGCCTATAGTTTTGCAGGTGTTAGGCCATCCCTCTAATCACAGTTCCATGCCTATAGAGTTTTTGCTTTTTAACGGTTTTATACGTTGGCGATAATGCACCCTTTATTTGATTTGAGGTTGTATTGAGGCGGATTGTCCCAAAATTTTATTTCGGTTTTCAGTAGCTTTCCATCGCCGGTACTTTCGTACTATGGGCCAAGTCAGCGGCGTGTAATTTCCTGGCGACTTATGGCGTTGAGAGATTCCATTATCCGTTATTATGCGAGAAGAATGAAATCGCATCCTCCTCGTGGCGATCCTTTATCTGTTCATGACCGGGAGAATCGCCCGATAATGGTGTCACGCGGCTCTTGCGAATTTGGGATAGATCGCTTATGTTTGGGTGGCGGGTGGAATTATCGGAACCTCGCCCAATCTGGTTTCGAGGCCAAGGGTTTCCAAACTTGGGTTCTTGGATGTTGTCCAATGAATCTAGCTTTCTTCCGGACTTTAGGTTCGGGGCTTGAGTGGCGTCCTCCCCTTGGCGTATCCTGGAGGATCGAGAATCGGACATAACTAGTCCTTAAGATAGATGAAGGCTTGTCGCATTGTTCCTCCACCTTTGCAACATGATGGGTGACTGGGGAGAGTTAATCTCTCTCGGATCGGGTTTAGGCCCAATCGATCGTGATCATGGCGTCGAGGCGGCGTGCGATCCAGAGCTCATTGGAAGAAAGCTCCATCGGATCAACTGCTCGGCGAGTTCGAGTTGGCGTGAAGATTGCTTCGATGACCGAGAAGTCACCGTCGGTAGTGACCCAATAGCGGTCATTAGAAAACCGCCTAACGAGTTTGGCAATAGCCAAAGCTCCTTTAGCAAAAGTCCGTCTTTAAAGGCGGGATGAGGCATCCTTCGATGGCGGCAGCGAGAGAACTCTTAATGAAAGCACCAATGTCGGTGTCAAAACCGTGGATCTCGAGTAGGGGTCGAACTATGCGTCTAAGCGGATGGTAGCGGAGACAAGGACCGATGTTTTTACCCAGGTCCGGGCCCTCGATGGAGGATGGGTAAAACCTTACTCCTACTTGATTAATATTGATGATATGGCTAGTACAAGAGTAGATGTACCCCGAGATCGAGGGCTAAACCCTAGAAGCTAGCCTATGGTATGATTGTTGTTAGATCCTCGCATGGCGTGATTCTAGACCTATGGGTGAATATCCTATCACAGGGGTTATACGCAAATTTTCAGCAACTTAGCATGCGACCGTTTGATCTCGGATCCAGGGCTGCGGCAGAAATGTCGTGGTCGCGCCTACCACACCGTCGCGTCGCTCAATGCGGTCGCGCCCTTGGAATTTAACCGGTGCGTTAGGCTATGTCGATGTTGGCATGTCATACATAGTCATCCTTAGTCACTCATACTACAACAAGGTTTTGCTATAAGGTTGGCTATAAGTGTATTTTTTACTTCTCTCTATCTCTTTCTTCGTACTCCCTCAGTCCCATAATATAAGAGCGTTTTTGACACTAGTGTAGTGCCAGCGTTCTATATAGGACACATCAAATACTAGTATTATGCATTTGCCAAGGTGACCTCTTCCAATGAAATGGTGTTGCTAAGTTTGCTTCATTTAATTAGCTATAGACTCAAAATTGTCTTTTCACCTAGGTACCAGCTTAGCACGTTTCTTCCTTGG